>SKCR01030665.1:0-96017 GCA_019454045.1 Zanthoxylum bungeanum | reverse complement strand
ACAACCAATCGGCAATCATTCCCTTCTCCATTTAATTAGATACCTGTAAATAAATAGAATCAATAATTAATAATAACAGTAGAAATTAAGTCCTCGTGGGATAAAAATTTATATATTACTTGAGTGATATGTGCGCTTGCGTTACGTGTGTGATTTCACCAATTGTTAAGCTGTTAGTCATTTGCACCGAAAGATGTAAATGATTAAAGAAAAAATTAATTAAATATTTTGGGTGGGTCCCATATGCTTAAAAGAAAATAATAAAAAATTAGAATTCACTATTTGCACAGTGAATTTCATGCCTATAAATAGAGGCTTCATTTCATTATTTTCTTCCTCCCATTCTCAACCAAATCATATGTATTCTAAGAGAGAAAATATAGTTTCTTCTTAACAGTTTGTGAGAGAGTTGTTCTCCTATTCTAAGAGACTGTGAGAGTGTTCACTCCTTAAGTTTAAAGAGAGGTTGTAAATTTCTTTCCTCCATAGTGAAATCCTTCTACTTTTGTCCGTGGATGTTTCCATCACATTGAGGTTTTACCACGTTAAATCTGTGTCTCATTGCTTTATTTTATTGGTAATATTTATGGTAGGCTAAGCCTCCTAATTATTATTGTATTGTTATATGGTAGGCTAAGCCTCCTAATTATTTGTTATATGGTAGGCAACGCCTCATGAACTAATAATTATTCTCAATTTCACTTTACTTGCATGCCAACTTAAGCCCACGATCCCCTAACAGTGGTATCAGCGCTTCAGGTTCAGGGATACTGTTCACGGAGACTATTAACATATACGGTATAGTACTATTTACATATACAGTACTATTCATGTATACAATACTATTCAAGTATACGATACTATTCAAGTATATGGTACTAGTCATGATGAAATAGTAAAAAGTCGGTTCAAGTGAGAAGCTGATCGTCATCAGAAACATGGCAGGAAAGTTCAAAATTGAGAAGTTCAACGGGAGCAATGTTTCCCTATGGAAACTTAAAATAAAAGCAATCTTGAGAAAAGATAATTGCTTGGCGGTAATTGGTGAGAGACTAGGTGGAATGACTGATGAAAAATGGAAGGATATGGATGACAACGCTATAGGCAATTTGCATCTAGCCTTAGCAGATTCTGTGTTATCCAATGTTGTAGAGAAGAGGACAGCAAAAGAGATTTGAGATGCACTTACCAAATTATACGAGGTCAAGTCACTACACAACAAGATCTTCTTAAAGGGGAGACTTTACACTCTTCGAATGAGTGAGTCCACATCCATGACGGATCACATCAACAACTTGAATACAATATTTTCCCAACTCACTGTGTTGGATTATAGTATACCAACAAATGAATGAGCGGAGATTCTACTTCAAAGTCTGCCTGATTCGTATGATCAACTTATCATCAACTTGACAAGTAATGTTGTCACTGGTAATCTAGTCTTTGACGAAGTTGCAGCTGCTGCTCTGAAAGAAAAGTCTAGGCGCAAAAACAAGGAAGACAGATCATCCAGTTCGCAACAAGTGGAAGCACTGGCGATGACAAGAGGGAGATCAACGGAACGTGGCTCAAGTGGGAGTCAAAACCATAGCAAATCGAAATCAAAAAGTAAGAAGAATGTTAAATGCTACAACTATGGCAAGAAATGACACGTCAAGAAAGATTGTTGAAATCTGAAGAATGGTGGAGAAAAAACTCCCGTTGCAACAAAATCTCAGGGATTTATTGCAAGTACTTCTGAAGAAGGTGGCGTACTTTACAGTGAAGTAGCAATAGTGTCCAATGATAGAAGAAAACAACTAAGTGATGCATGGTTGGTTGATTCTGCAGTAACATGGCACATGACCTATATGAGAGAATGGTTCTGTCATTATGAACCTATCTTTGGAGGATCGGTTTTTCTAGGCAATGATCATGCCTTGAAAATTGTTGGGATTGAAGGCATTAAAATAAAGATGTACGATGGTACTATTCACACTGTACCAGATGTTCGACATGTTGTGGGAATGAAGAAAAATCTTTTATCAGTTGGACAGTTAGATGACCTTGGATACAAGACCGTTGTTGAAAACATGGTATTAAAAATGGTGAAAGAAGCACTTAATGTCTTGAAAGCTGAAAAGATCTTAGCAAACTTGTATATGCTCTTGGGAGACTCGATTCATGAAGAAACTGCATCAGTAGCATCACTGGATTCTGGAGAGGAAACTTCTATGTTGTGGCACCGGAAACTGTGCCACATGTCAGAACATAGAATGGAGATTCTCGTCAATCAAAAGCTACTCCCAGGCTTGAAAGCGGTTAGTCTTCTGTTTTGTGAGCATTGTGTTACAAGCAAGCAAAACAGATTAAAATTTAGCAAGTCAAATGATCGGAGTAAAACCATTTTAGAGTTGATTCACTCTGATGTTTGGGAAGCACCGGTTCAATCTCTGGGGAAAGCAAAATATTTTGTATCATTTATTGATGACTTTTCTAGAAGATGTTGGGTGTACCCGATCAAGAACAAGTCAGATGTGATGTTAGTTATCAGAAACTTCAAAGCACAAATTGAAGTTGAAAATGGAAGGAGAATCAAGTGTTTAAGGACAAATAATGGAGGAGAATATTGCAGCAAGGATTTTGATGCATATTGTCAGCAAGAAGGCATCAAAAGACAGACTACTACACCTTACACTCCACAAAAAAATGGGGTGGCAGAAAGGATGAATAGAACGCTGCTGGAAAGAGTAAGAGTTATGCTCAGAATAGCTGGTCTACCAAATTACTTTTGGACAGAAGCAGTTCATACAACATGTTATGTTGTAAATAGATCTCCATAAACTGCCAATGATTTGAAGACACCGATTGAGATGTGGAACGAAAAACCAGCTGATTACTCATCTCTTCACATTTTTGGTTGTCCTGTGTACGTGATGTACAACGCTCAAGAAAGAATAAAACTAGATCTAAAATCTAAAAATGTATTTTCTTGGGTTATGCTGATGGAGTAAAGGGGTATCACTTCCACAAGATCATCATCAGTAGAGATGTGATATTTGCAAAAGATCAACTGCAGAAAGAAGGAAATGATAGCAATTTAAAAGAAAGTACAAAGTCTACAACAGTACTTATGGAAAATAATCCAAAATGAGAAAATTCAGATTCTTCTGAAGCAGCACCAGAGTATGAGGTACAAGAACCAGTTGAGTTTGAAGCTTCTGAAGTCTATCGATCAACTCGAGAGAGAAGACCTCCAGGTTGGCACTCAGAGTATGTTACGGAGAGTAACATTGCATACTGTCTTCTAACAGATGATGGAGAGCCATCAACTTTCCATGAAGCTACAAAAGATGTAAATGCATCTTTATGGATGACAGCAATGCAAGAAGAAATAGAAGCTTTGCACAAAAATAATACATGGGATCTAAACTACTACCAGGTGGAAGAAAAGCCATTGGTAATAAATGGGTCTACAAGATCAAGTGAGATAACAATGATCAAGTGGAGCGGTATCATGCACGATTGGTGGTGAAAGGATATTCTCAGAAAGAATGGATTGATTTCAATGAGATATTTTCTCCTGTGGTTCGACTTACAACAGTCATAGTAGTCATGGCTATGTGTGCTACTTTTGACCTATATCTGGAATAGTTGGATGTAAAAACTACATTTCTTTATGGAGAACTTTAAGAAGAAATTTATATACTCCAACCAGAAGGTTTTGCTGAAATAGGCAAGGAGAACTTGGTTTGCAGGTTGAACAAATCTCTATATGGTCTCAAATAGATGCTGAGATGTTGGTATAAGAGATTTGATTTCTTCATTATTTTTATTGGGTACAATAGACTCAGTTTAGACTATTGTACGTATTACAAGAGGTTTGAAAATAATGACTTTATTATTTTACTGTTGTATGTGGCTGACATGTTAGAAACATACCCTAACAAAGATCGAGTCCAAGAATTAAAGGCACAATTAGCTAGGGAGTTTGACATGAAGGATCTGGGACCAGAAAATAAGATTCTAGGGATGAAAATACATCGAGACAGAAATAACAGAAAGATTTTGCTTTCTCAGAAAAATTACTTGAAGAAAATCTTACGACGGTTCGACATGGAAGATTGTAAGCCAATTTCTACCCCAATTCCTGTTAATTTCAAGTTATCCTCTTTTATATGTCCTAGCAATGAAGGTGAGAGGAATGAGATGTCTCGAGTACCGTATGCATCAGCAGTGGGAATCTTAATGTACGCCATAATTTGTACAAGAATAGACATTGCACAAGCAGCATGAGCGGTTAGTCATTTTATGGCGAATCCTGGTAGAGAGCATTGGAATGCTGTTAAGAGGATCCTTAGATATATCAAAGGAACCTCAGAGGATGCATTATGTTATGGAGGATCAGAATTAATTGTCAAAGGCTACGTGGATTCAGATTTTGCAAGAGAACTTGACAAAAGAAAATCCACCACAGGTTATATGTTTGTACTTGTAGGAGGAGCAGTGAGCTGGGTATCCAAGTTACAAAGTGTTGTGGCTTTGTCTACAATATAATCTGAAAACATGGTAGCTACACAAGCTTGCAAGGAAGCTATTTGGTTCCAAATGTTATTGGAGGAGCTAGGGCACAAACAAGAGAAGATTCCTCTATTTTGTGACATTTCATTCTAGAATGAAGCATATAGGGGTACAATACCACTTTGTTCGTGAAGTAGTGGAACAAGACATTGTGGACTTGTTGAAAGTACACACTAATGAGAACATTGCAGACGTAATGATCAAGCCTATCAATGCAGACAAGTTTATATAATGTAGATTCTTTTATGGCTTAGCAGAAACGTAAGTAGCTTGAAGACGCAAAGTAGAAAGGATGGTGTGGAAACTGATTGGTTCTCAATCAAGTTTCCAAGTGGGAGAATTATTGAGTTGTTAGTCATTTGCACCGAAAGGTGTAAATGATTAAAGAAAAAATTAATTAAATATTTTGGGTGTGTCCCACATGCTTAAAAGAAAATAATAAAAAAATTAGAATTCACTATTTGCACAGTGAATTTCATGCCTATAAATAGAGGCTTCATTTCATTATTTTCTTCATCCCATTCTCAACCCAAATCCTCTGTATTCTAAAAGAAAATATAGTTTTTTCTTAAGAGTTTGTGAGAGAGTTGTTCTCCTATTCTAAGAGAGTGTGAGATTGTTCACTCCTTGAGTTTAGAGAGAGGTTGTAAAATTCTTTCCTTCATAGTGAAATCCTTCTACTTTTGCTCGTGGATGTTTCCCTCACATTGAGGGTTTTACCACGTTAAATCTGTGTCTCATTACTTTATTTTATTGATAATATTTATGGTAGGCTAAGCCTCCTAATTATTATTGTATTGTAATATGGTAGGTTAAGCCTACTAACTATTTGTTATATGGTAGGCAACGCCTCATGAACTAACAATTATTCTCAATTTCACTTTACTTACATGTCAGCTTCAGCCCATGATCCCCTAACAGCCGATATCAATCTAATTCAAGTAATGATCATTGGAAAGCCGTGAAACATATCCTAAAATGTCTTAAGGGTACTGGGATAAGTTTCTGATATATGGAGAAGATGAGCTGCAATTTAACGGTTATACAGACTCTGACTTGCAGGGAGATCCAAATGATAGAAAATCTACATTATGATACATATTTACCCTTAACGGTGGTGCTGTTAGTTGGCGATGTTCAAAGTAAGGCTTAACAGCTGATTCCACCACTGAGGCGGAATTTATACCTACTTCAGAAGATGCTAAAGAAGCTGTATGGATTAGAAATGTTATAACAGAACTTGGCGTTATACCTAGTATTAAGGATTCGATCCCATTGTACTGTGATAATAGCGGAGCCATTCCACATGCTAAGGAGCCAAGAGCGCATTCCAAGTATAAACATGAGGAAATGAAATACCGCGTAATTAGAGAGATTATTGAATGGAAAGACATAGTGGTCTTGAAGTTTCAAGGACTAGACAATATAGCGGACCCGCTTATAAAGGCCCTACCTCATACTTTATTTGATAAACATGTGAAGGATATGAGACTGCGGTACCATCCAGATTGGCACTAAGAAAGTGGGAGTTTGTTGGAGTTGGTGCTTGGAGTGCCAATCCGAATTATACATTTTATTATTTATTAATAAAATAACTATATTTTTGTTTCATACATTATTAATGGTATTGTCATTATGCGTATTAGATTGATGTATAGCTATGCTAAAAATGACATCGACCTTAGAATAGTCTTGTAGTAATACTGGACACTAGGTGGTCTGATAATGGGATTAGTATTACTATTATAAATTATTCTTAAAATAAATATTTCTAGTCATTGGTTTTGGAATACGGTCGAATTCCTATAACCTATAAGACTAGCATATGTCGTATATTGGAATTGGAGGTCGAATGGTTTAACTCGATGTACCATGAGTTTTGGAAGCTCGTATAGACATCTGGGTATTGGTTGGACCGAATACTAAATGACTCACATGTGATTCTTAATAGTTGAAAGTACACACCATCATCAATAGGAATCTCCTGGAGTCGAGTATCATATGTATTCCTTTGACTATATGGTAGCGTTGATTTTATGTAAGATCCTCCACACTTTGATGCCATGTATGTCATAAACCTTTCATGTTCTGGCCTCTAGAAGTTCGTTGGGTATGGACCGATGCACTCAATAATCAAGTGTGAAACAAGATAGGATCCGTCGGCCCGTATGTGTACCATAAGGGGTTTAGGTATCCATGTTAGTAAAGTCACGATTCTTAAAGCTTTGTCCAAAGTCGATCACCTATGGTGGATCGCATCAGTTATGAAGAATCTTGGACATGTCGACATGAGATGTGCACCTCGAAAACTTGACAGTGTATTATATGTTTCCTAAGCACAACTTGGATAGCCTACAACGGAGGGATTGTTAAACATATGTGATGACATCGACTTATATAATTCAGAAAGGTCGTTGTGTACTTCACGAATTCGGAGGAAGCAGAATTACATACATATTAGCTAGGATTATATGACGAATGTGTCTGAACTTAGAGAGTCCCAGTATGAAGTGTACTCATTGAGCACTTGGGTAGCCGATTAATTTTGATAAAAGATAATATTCGATATTATAATTATCAACTAAGATAATCAAGTGTTATTAGATAACATTGATTATTTACTTTGACCAAATTAGATTAATTGGATTAATTCAATAATTACTGTAGGACACAGAAGTTGGACGACGATGTTCCGGGCTCGCGGCCCGGTCGGGAGTACGGAGTAGCCCGCGGGGGACTAAACCGGAGAAATAACATGGAGTCGCCACCCGATGTGAACCGGGAAAATGATTTAAGGCCGCACTCACCCCTCGCAAGGGAAGACCTCAAACCGTTGGGTTCAGAATGGTCCCTTACTTATGCCACTTGTAATGATATGATTTGTGCAATAATCTAACCAAGCCTAAGCAACGTATATTTCCAAGGATAATCTACTCCTAAGTTCGCATGTATAAAATGAATCATCATAACGGCAAACATATGATATCACACAATAATCTCATGAACATGTTGAATCATTAAACACGAAAAATAAATAACAACCTAAACATAAACACAAAGAAACACCTATTGCGAAAGGAGATAACAAGATCATGCATAGAGGAATAACATACTAATGGCTAAATCATGCTTGAGAAACAAGTAACATCATAAAGACCTAATCATGCATGAACACAATCTTGCGAACACATCAAATAGATGAATACGGGAATACAAATGGATGATAACAGCAAAAGTGTCAATAATGGAATGGCATGGTTAATTACATAATACAAAAGAAATCACCAAGAAGTGATCATGCAAGAAATGTGATGAAAATGACTCAGTTCAGTGTATGTGCGTTCGTGTAGCGTTCTTAAACGAGTTCGAACGGTAAACAGAAGGTTCGCGTTCGTGTAACGTTTGAGAACGTGTTCGAACGGGACCAGACCTGATGCATGATAAAACAAAGAAAATACGTGCGCATTTGAGTAGCGTTAGTAAATGCGTTCGAACGGTAAACATAAGGTTCACGTTTGTATAGCGTTCGAGAACGCGTTCGAACGGGATAAGACCTGATGAAACAAAATGCATGCGCGTTCGAGTAGCATTCGTAAACGTGTTTGAACGGGAAACAGAAGGTTCGCGTTCGTATAGCATTCGAGAACACGTTCGAACGGGACATGACCTGATGCATGATGAATGACACAACACATTCATAGATAAGAAAATCCACAAAGTAGGACCCCGTGTGCCCGATTGAACTCATTCCCATTCAATCAGGTGTACCTCGTCCGGCACGGCAAAACATCATGGTAAAGGTAGCCTTTAGGCATTTTCCCTCGAATAGAGGACCTTGAATCCACCCTAGTTAGCCCATGCGTACAAGAGTGTAATGCATGCGTAAATAAAGAAACGATATGCAAAGGATAAATGACATAATAAAAGGCGCGGTAAAACATCGTGGTAAAGGTAGCCTTTAGGCATTTTCCCTCAAATATAGGACCTTGAATCCACCCTAGTTAGCCCATGCGCACAAGAATGAAATGCATGCGTAAATAAAGCAACGATATGCAAAGGGTAAATGACATAATAAAAGGCGCGGCAAAACATCATGGTAAAGGTAGCCTTTAGGCATTTTCCCTCGAATAGAGGACCTTGAATCCACCCTAGTTAGCCCATGCGCACAAGAATGAAATGCATGCGTAAATGAAGCAACGATATGCAAAGGATAAATGACATAATAAAAGGCGCGGCAAAACATCGTGGTAAAGGTAGCCTTCAGGCATTTTCCCTCGAATAGAGGACCTTGAATCCACCCTAGTTAGCCCATGTGCATTATGTTACCGTGCATATAAAATAAAGACCACAATAATATAGGACCTCGTATGCTCGATTAAACATATCTCACATTCAATCAAACATACTCCGTCCGACGCGGCAAAATATTGTCGTAAAGGTAGCCTTTTGGACTTTTCTTCCCTCAAATAGAGAACCTTTAGGCCAACATACTAAGCCTTGCGCACTACATCATCAATACACAAACAAATAACTTGCAGAAAGTAAAGCGAAAATGACTAAATCATGCTTAAACATAAATAACATACTAGCGACTAAATCATGCCCAAACACAAAATTGGATGAAACGAAATATGTGTGTCTCTCAAGCGGTATGTGGCGTTGTATCCCGAGTACAGACCGCACTACCATCCATTCGGATTCGGCTACGGAATTTATGTATGGGTTTCCATCCGATATACCACAAGAGAGAACACATATTCCGTTCATCCGGAAATTACATCATGCACAAACCCACAATACTCATGCGAAATAAAGTAAGAAAATAAATAAAAGGAAGGGTGCCCTCAGGTCTAACCTCTTAGGTCGTCTCTCGAAAGTGCGTTACACGGCCGTCGGAAGGGTTGATGCTCCGCAACTCCTCCGGTCCACTGCTCTCGTTCGCTGCTTCACTATTTTGATCCGTCGTTTCCTCTGTTTTGCTGCTATTTTGCTGCTGTTTTACAATCACTATTTTGCAGTTTTATGCTACTGTTTTTGCAGTTTTGGGGCTGCTATTTTTGCGGTGTTTAGGGGGATGTATGGGAACAGTTTTGGTCACAGCAATTGGGCTGTTTTTGGACTATTTTGTTGCGGCAATGGGGACTGTCTTGGTTTATGATTTTCGGTGAATGTGGGGGTTATTTCAAGGGTGATTTTCGGTGAAGGCTTACTATTTTAGGGATGTGATTTTCGGTAATGGAGGGTGTTTAGGGGGATGAGTTTCGGCTGTAGTAGAGAGAGGATGAGAAGATAACTTTTTTGTGCTTGTTCTTGTGTTAAGCGTGAATGAGCTAGGGGTGAAAGGTTGGTTTAGGCTTCTTTTTATAGGCAAAGGCTAGGGTTTCTAAGGTTTGAAAAGGAATGGATCAATTAATTATGGGGGAATATTTTGATTAGTGTCTCACAAGGAAAAATCTTCTTAAAATTAGGGAGGAGATTTGGTTTGATTGGGAAGGTGATATATTTGATTTTTTTATTTAGGTATGTGAATTATTTAGATTGGGATGTGATTTATTTAATTTAGGAAGGATATTATTTTAATTTGTGACATATTTTAAATGTTTTAATTATTTTTGGGTGGGTTTTGGTGGGCTAAATGGGCTTGGGCGTGAGGCTAGCAACAAAACCAAAAGTACCGACACCGTTCGAATGCCGATTCGAACGCTGCACGAACGCCCGCAATCTGCTTGACGTTCGAACGTGTTCACGAACGCAGCACGAACGAAAGCAGTGAACATTTGAATTGAATCTGATGACATACTTATTCTGAATTTCCCCATCCGACATTTATTTCCCGCGACTTCCGTGACTTAAAAGGTAGTGCCTCCGTATGAGACTCTTCATCGGGACTTACATGCAAAATGCAGTGCCTACAGTCGCCCCCACTTTGATGGGACTTGTGCAGTGTGTGACAATGAAAATCCTATCAAAGTTGTTCAATGCATTTTTACTTACCTGGCTCGCCAGCTGCCACCTGACTTGCATGCTGCTTCGAGCTGATTTGATCTGGTGGTCCATTTTTGAATTGTGCTCCATTTTTGGAGCGCCATTTTCGGCATCTGTCGTGTGTGCTCCATTTTGGAGCGCCATTTTCGGCATCTGTTGTGTGTGCTCCATTTTTGGAGTGCCATTTTCGGCATCTGTTGTGTGTGCTCCATTTTGCCATTATCGACATCTGTCGTGTGTGCTCCATTTCGAAGTGCCATTTTTGGCATCTGTTGTGTGTGAATGTGGCTCATTTTTGAACCGTTACTTGATGAGAGGTGGCTCATTTTTGAACCGTTACTTGATGAGATGGTCTTTGCCGCTACAGACCTGCGAATACAAAACAAAAATTACATGTATGTGATATGTATGCATGTATGCATGGATATGTTTCCTATTCGGATGGGTTAGGCCTTCTTTGGTCCATTTCCGAACCGTGCTCCACTTTTGGAGTGCCATTTACAACGTTCTGATGATGTGTGGGCCTCGACCCTGGGACTCATCCCCAAACCTGATACTGATGCTGATGTGGGTCTCAACCCTGAGACGCATCCCAAAACTGATACTGATGTGGGCCTATTCCCGGACTGATACTGATATGGACGTCGGCCATGAGACTCATCCCCAAGACTGATACTGATGTGCGGGCCTCGACCCTGTGACTCATCCCCAAAACTGAAACCGATGTGGGCCTCGACCCTAGGCCTCATCCCCAAAACTGAAAATGATGTGGGCATCGGCCCTGGGACTCATCCCCAAAACTGAAACTAATGTGGGCCTCGGCCATGGGACTCATCCCCAAAACTGAAACTGATGTGGGCCTCGGCCCTGGGACTCATCCCCAAAACTGAAACTGATGTGGGTGTGGGCCTCGGCCCTGGGACTCATCCCCAAAACTGGAACTGATGTGGGCCTCGTCCCCAGACTGATACTGATGTGCGGGCCTCGACCCTGGGACTCATCCCTAAAACTGAAACTGATGTGGGCCTCAGCCCTGAGACTCATCCCCAAAACAGGAACTGATATGGGCCTCGCTCCCAGACTGATACTGATGAGCGGGCCTCGACCCTGGGACTTATCCCTAAAACTGAAACTGATGTGAGCCTCGGCCCTGTGACTCATCCCCAAAACTGAAACTGATGTGGGCCTCGACCCTAGGACTCATCCTCAAACTGATGCTGATGTGGGCCTCGCCCCTAAAACTGATATTGATTCATTCCTGAAACTGATGTACTGTATTATTGCTGCTTCTGATTGGCTTGCATTTGACGCTTTCTCTTTTTCTTCATTGAAACCTATGAATACAAAATAAAACAAACAAAAATAGGAATGCAAAATACGTTACGTGTATGCATGAATGAGTTTCCTATCCCGTTGGGTTAGGTCTTCTGTCAATTCCCTTGGTGACTGCTTGGTCTTCTTCTCCTCATGCAAAGTACTGCTTCAAACTGTCCACGTTGATTGGCTCGGTGAACTCGTTTCCTTCTAAGTCTGACAACTCCACCACCATGTTTCCCAATTTCTGAATGGCTATCTTGTCTATTCTGCTCGCTTCTTCAGAGGATTCCCCATGTTCTAAACATCACCGAGTATCATGCTTTTGTCAAGTATACTCATGTTGCAAGTTGAAAGGAAGAGACTCAGGCAAGTAAGAGAAATGAACGTCTTTATCATTAAGAAAAGGTTCGAACAAGTAGTCAAAATCAATGTCTTTATTAAAAATGCAGGATCAAATAAACTAGGAGGAGCAGCTTCATCATTCGCAGCATTGCCTTATCCCTTGACTTATGTTCTTCCACTGCTGTCACCCCTATCATGAAAGAAGATGGGTGGTTGAGAGTTTGGAGGAAAAAACTTTCAGGCAGGCCGGAGTTGATCATGTAGGTAAGTGGTGGGATGAAGTGATAGTTCGGTAGGGGGTTCCGGTGTGTGTTGGGTTGTTCTTTCTCAGGATCAGGTATTTTATGGGCATCAATGAGGTTTTGGATTTCATGCCTAAGACGGGTGCAGCTGTCAGTTTCGTGGCCTCTCATCTGATGGAAGTGACAATACAGGCTTATGTCAAGGTTGGGTGGTATAGGATCTGGAAGTGATTTAGGCTCTAAGGGTTTTAGGAGTCATTGCGCCTTCAGCTTCTCAAGCACCTTAGATAAAGGCTTCCCTAGGTTAGAGAAATGTCAGTTCCTGATGGCAGCAACCTCACCAGTAGCGGGCTTGGTCTCAAAATGTCCCCCAAAAGTCCTTATATTCTGGACATAGAACTTCATATTCTCTGCTTCTTCTTCTTCGATGTCCATGACAGTCTCCCTCAGCTGTCGGAAATCTGCAATCATAGAGGTCATCTTTCTCAAATTGCCATAAATGGAGGGCTTGGTCCCCTTGATGATCATTTTGATTTGGTCATTCTCTGAGGGCCAAGTCTGCATTTTCAGAAGCTGGCTTCTCCAGCTGTCTACATACTCCTTGAAGCTTTCTTCCGGCTTCTGCTTAGGGTTCTCCAAATCACGGAGTGACAAATCAATTTCCAAATCTGTAACATATTGCTTCAGAAAAGCTTCAGCCAGCTCCCTCCAGTCTTCATTAACCTTTCTTTCCAGGCTATGATACCATACTACCGGCGCCCCCTCAAGTGACATTCCAACCATTTTCTGCATTTGGCGCTATGACAAGCCCACTGAACTCATAACTGAAACATATTGTCGAAGATGGACCCTCGGGTCCCCATTCCCATTGAACTTGGCAATATCAGACATCTTGAACTGAGCTGGTAGCTGTTCTTCAAAAGTCATTGCTTCATAATATAACAACTCTTCATGTTTACCCCTCATTTTACGGGTAACTGATTCTACCTGATCTCGAAACTTCTGTAATTCGGCCTGTTACCCTGCCACTTTCCCCGCAGCATATTCAGCCATATCATCGTCAAAACCCGGGATATCATCATTAAATCTATTCGGAAGGTCTTCATACCTCTCATTCTCAGAGATTCCCCCAGCACGGGGCACAACCATATTGACCATAGCAGCAGTTAAGGCTTGCAACTGTTCAGTAACCTTGGTGAGATTGGTCACCAACTGATCCATATGAGATGTTTCATTCTCTGATTCGCTCATGTTTGCTATTGGGCTTTTAACAAGTCTTCCATTTTCCCTAACCCAACGGATATCTATGATGGCTCTTAAGACACAAGAGAGTTAACATGATGTGTGTATGCATGAGATACGTGCGATGTATGGAACATATAATTCGGCCCATTGTCATTTTAAAGCTTCAATCATATTATTGCAAGGTGCAAACTTGTCCCAGTTGAATAGGCCCAACAGATTTACACATTTGCGGTAACATGACTAAACAACTTCAAATGATAAGGGGCCCAAACACAGGACGGCCCATCGGCATTTCAGAAACTTTTGGCCCAATTGTCATAGGATACGAACTCGTCCCAGTTTAAATGGCCCAACTAGTTAGCATTTCTGACAAGAGGTCCAACTGCATCCAAATGATGATGGTCCCAAGCATAAAGAGATAATTCAAATATAAAGCAATAATTTCTACAGAGCGACCTATCGACATTTCAGAAGCTTTTGGCCCAATTATCATAGGATACGAACTCGTCCCAGTTTAAATGGCCCAATAAGCTCGTATTTCTGACAAGAAGTCCAACTGCATCCAAATGAGGATGGTCCACAAGCACAAGGAAATAGTTGCTATAGGTTATACAACTCCGGTCTACATGTGGGTTTGCGGGAGTGTCGACAAAGACTCTCGCTGGCGAAGGATTGCCCACAACTAGGTCTCCCCACTCAAGGGTTCGAGCAACCAAGTGGGTGCACATTTTTTATACCTTACGGTACGTGCCAACGAGTTATGGTGCGTGACTGACTGTCAAATGGATTTCCCGTTGTAGATTCCCCAAAGGGAGGGCGGAGTGAACTCTCTTAAAAACCCAAGCCTCTTAGGCTCTTATCACTTGGTGACAGGAATAAACAACGAGTTCTCCAAATTAGTCCATCACGGTAGGCTACAAGTACATGATTATCTAGGTGCCTTCGCATATTTTCCTTATAGAAAGGTAGTGAATGAGGGAAGACACCAAACCATTACCTAGCCTTAAAAGTGTCTTTGATCAAACCCCTTTCAACCCACGGTAAACACGGTTAATTAAAGCACAAATCACAATCATTACAAGGCTTTATTTCGGGGCCAATTCTCTATCCCCAGTGGAGTCGCCAGACTGTAGGACACAGAAGTTGGACAACGCTGTTCCGAGCTCGCGGCCCGGTCGGGAGTACAGAGTAGCCCGCGGGGGACTAGACCGGAGAAATAACGTAGAGTTGCCACCCGGTGTGAACCGGGAAAATGAGTTCCCCTCGCATGGGAAGACCTCAAACTGTTGGGTTCGGAATGGTCCCTTACTTATGCCACTTGTAATGATATGATTTGTGCAATAATCTAACCAAGCCTAAGCAACGTATATTTCCAAAGATAATCTACTCCTAAGTTCGCATGTATAAAATGAATCATTATAACGGCAAATATATGATATCACACAATAATCTCATGAACATGTTGAATCATCAAACATGAAAAATAAATAACAACCTAAACATAAACACAAAGAAACACCTATTGCGAAAGGAGATAACAAGATCATGCATAGAGGAATAACATACTAATGGCTAAATCATGCTTGAGATACAAGTAACATCCTAAAGACCTAATCATGCTTGAACACAATCTTGCGAACACATCAAATAGATGAATGCGGGAATACAAATGGATGATAACAGCAAAAGTGTCAATAATGGAATGGCATGGTTAATTACATAATACAAAATAAATCACCCAAGAAGCGATCATACATGAAATGTGATGAAAAGGACTCAGTTCAGTGTATGTGCGTTCGTGTAGCATTCGTAAACGCGTTCGAACAGTAAACAGAAGGTTCACGTTCGTGTAACATTTGAGAACACGTTCGAACGGCACCAGACCTGATGCATGATAAAATAAAGAAAATACGTGCGTGTTCGAGTAGCGTTAGTAAACGCGTTCGAACGGTAAACAGAAGGTTCGTGCTCGTATAGCGTTCGAGAACGCATTCGAACGAGACAAGACCTGATGAAACAAAATGCATGCGCGTTCGAGTAGCGTTCGTAAACGCGTTTGAACGGGAAACAGAAGGTTCGCGTTCGTATAGCGTTCGAGAACACGTTCGAACGAGACAATACCTGATGCATGATGAATGACGCAACACATACATAGATAAGCAAATCCACAATGTAGGACCCCGTGTGGCCGATTGAATTCATTCCCATTCAATCGGGTGTACCTCGTCCGGCGCGGCAAAATATCATGGTAAAGGTAGCCTTTAGGCATTTTCCCTCGAATAGAGGACCTTGAATCAACCATAGTTAGCCCATGCGCACAAGAATACAATGCATGCGTAAATAAAGCAACGATATGCAAATGATAAATGACATAATAAAATGCGCGGAAAAACATCGTGGTAAAGGTAGCCTTTAGGCATTTTCCCTCAAATAGAGGACCTTAAATCCACCCTAGTTAGCCCATGCACACAAGAATGCAATGCATACGTAAATAAAGCAACGATATGCAAAGGGTAAATGACATAATAAAATGTGCGGCAAAACATCGTGGTAAAGGTAGCCTTCAGGCATTTTCCCTCGAATAGAGGACCTTGAATCCACCATAGTTAGCCCATGCACATTATGTTACCGTGCATATAAAATAAAGACAACAATAATATAGGACCTTGTATGCTCGATTAAACATATCTCACATTCAATCAAACATACTCCGTCCGGTGCGGTAAAGTATTGTCGTAAAGGTAGCCTTTTGGACTTTTCTTCCCTCAAATAGAGAACCTTTAGGCCAACATACTAATCCCATACACACTACATCATCAATACACAAACAAATAACGTGCAGAAAGTAAAGCGAAAACGACTAAATCATGCTTAAACATAAATAACATACTACCGACTAAATCATGCTCAAACACAAAATTGGATGAAATGAAATATGTGTGTCTCTCAAGTGGTACGTGGCGTTGTATCCCGAGTACAGACCGCACTACCGTCCATTTGTATTCGGCTACAGAATTTATGTCCAGATTTCCATCTGATATACCACAAGAGAGAACACATATCCTGTTCATCCGGAAATCACATCATGCACAAACCCACAATACTCATGCGAAATAAAGTAAGAAAATAAATAAAAGGAATGGTGCCATCAGGTCTAACCTCTTAGGTCATCTCTCGAAAGTACATTACACGGCCGTCGGAAGGGTTGATGCTCCGCAACTCCTCTGGTCCACTGGTCCACTGCTCTCGTTCGCTGCTTTACTATTTTGAGCCGTCGTTTCCTCTGTTTTGCTACTGTTTTGCTGCTGTTTTACTGTCACTATTTTACGGTTTTAGGCTACTATTTTTGCGGTTTTGGGGCTGCTATTTTTGCGGTGGTTAGGGGGCTGTATGGGAGCAGTTTTGGTCACCGCAATGGGGCTGTTTATGGACTGTTTTGTTGCGGAAATGGGGACTGTCTTGGTTTATGATTTACGGTGAATGGGGGGTTATTTCAAGGGTGATTTTTGGTGAAGGCTTACTGTTTTAGGGGTGTGATTTTCGGTAATGGAGGGTGTTTAGGGGGATGAGTGTCGGCTGTAGTAGAGAGAGGAGGAGAAGAGAAACTTTTTTGTGCTTGTTCTTGTGTTAAACGTGAATGAGCTATGGGTGAAAGGTTGGTTTAGGCTTTTTTTTATAGGCAAAGGCTAGGGTTTCTAAGGTTTGAATAGGAATGGATCAAGTAATTATGGGGGGGAATATTTTGATTAGTGTCTCACAAGGAAAAATCTTCTTAAGTTAGGGAGGAGATTTGGTTTGATTGGGAAGGTGATATATTTGATTTGTTTATTTAGGTATTTGAATTATTTAGATTGAGATGTGATTTATTTAATTTAGGAAGGATATTATTTTAATTTTTGACATGTTTTAAATGTTTTAATTATTTTTGGGTGGGTTTTGGTGGGCTAAATGGGCTTGGGCGTGAGGCTAGCAACAAAACCAGAAGTACCGACATCGTTCAAACGCCGATTCGAACGCTGCACGAACGCCCGCAATCTGTTTGATGTTTGAACGTGTTCACGAACGCAGCACGTACGAAAGCAGTGAACATGTGAATTGAATCCGATGACATACTTATTTTGAATTTCCCCTTCCGACATTCGTTTCCCGCGACTTCCGTGACTTAAAAGGTAGTGCCTCTGTACGAGACTCATCATCGGGATTTACATGCAAAATGCAGTGCCTACAATTACATAAGGGCTCAATTGTAAAATCATAATTATTTCTACCATTTGAGGATATTATGGTAATTATAAGTATGTAATAATATGTGGTTTTGGCTTGATTTAATTGGATTAAATCAAAGTGGCAAACATTTAACTAATTCATTTCCTAATCTTTGACTTGATTTAATTGGATTAAATCAAAGTGGGAGACAATAGAGATTAGTCATACATAATTATATATATTTGGACAAATTAGATTAAGCCCACATGAAAGTTGATTATAACTTTTATTAATTTAAAATTACCTAAGTATTGCTATAAATAGCAAGCTTTAGGAAGGTTTTAATTAAGCAAAGAAAAAGCTTAAGAAAGCTAAATACAAACAAGTATTATAGAAATTAGCATAATGTATAGAAGTGTTTAGAGAAGCTTTGTGAGGTCTCTAAAATGTTTCATCTATGAGAAATCAAGATTGTATCTTGGGGTAAAGCTTGCTAGCATTGGAATCAAGATTGGATCTTGGAGTAAAGCTTGTTAATCCTTGGAAGTTCTCCAAACATTTCAACAAAGAGAAGTAGATTGGATCTTTGAATCAACCTTGCTATATAAGTTTGATCTTCTCTAAAAGCTTTTCATTAGTGAGACTTATAGTGTTGAATTATGTATTAGATACATAATATTGAAATTAGGCTAATTAATTGTGTTATGATGCTTTGGAAGTATAAACACAATATGCTTGTAATTGGGTCAAAATATTTATGTTAGAAATAAACATAAAATTAGAGTTTGGAACTCTAGATTAAAGCTTAGAGTTATGGCTACCATTCTAGAATCACTTGACCACATTTGGGTGACCTAGAATTGTTCGCGAGTCACTTCATTGTGGGATTCTATTTTGGTTTGTAATTTGATTTAAAGAAAAGCATATTTATATTTATAATATATTTATAATATATATATATATATATATATATATATGTTTGTTATATAATGAGTGTTGTGATTGGTTTTTGATGAGCGGAAAATATATCATTATTTACCGCCCCTTTTACTTAATATTTTGTATAGTTTCTCGAGTGTTATGAACGTTTTGATGTGTTTTAGTTTATTTTGTAGATAAAATAAAATTGTGACTTAATGGAATCAATCAGGATGAAATGTGGAACAAATAAGGGTAAAAACTAGACTTGACATTTTGATTTTGGAGATTGGAAACTTGAAATGGCGTTCTAAAGAAGTACAATTTCGGAAATTCCAATTTTGCGCAATTGTCGTAATTGCACCATAACTGTTTACTCCGATATCAGATTGTGGTGATTCAAGTTCCCGATTAAAGAAGACGCAAAGATCTACAACTTTGAAGTTCATAATAATTTCGAATTCTGAAGTTTCCATGACCGAAATTGATAAAAACAATTTGGAAGTGTGTTATGTGTAATTATTTAAGTCATTTTCAAAATAAAAAAAATAAAAAAATAAAAAAAATAAAAAATGGTCAAACTTCCACCAAACATTTGGTGCCATGTTTGATGCCATGTTTGGTGCCATGTTTGATGGAGTAATTGGTGGAGAAATTGGTGGAAGCCTTTAGATTTGCCTATAAATACCAAGCTAAACTTTGTAAATTTTTCATGCTTTTTTGGAGGAATTTCTCCATGAAAACCTAAAGGAAAGTGTCTTGTATATTTATTTACGTTTTCTTGTATTTTATTTTTATTTAATTAATAAAATTTTGTGTGTTTTCATTTACAGCATGAGCAGGTAATCTCATTCTGCTGGGGTGAAACATTGAGACTTTTAATATAATAAATTAGATTTATTTCCCTTATTTTAATTAAAATATGGATTAATTAGTTTTCGCCTATATGGACGGTTTAGGTGACAACCTTATTTACCGCCTATATGGTCGGTTTTACATTTCAGACGTAGTTTCCGCCTATATGGTCGGTTTAGGAAATAACCTTTTTACCGCCTATATGGTCGGTTGGATTTATTTGAGACAAATGGAATTACCGCCTTTATGGTCTGGTTAAATATAATTAATTTATCGGTAAACATTGACAATAAGGGAGATTTCTAATTTTGAAATATTAAAAGTGGATCCTCTAACCCCAACATTTTTTTTTCATTATTGTAATTTTACTTTTATTTATCTCCAAGTTATTTTTTATGATGTTTTGTTTATTTAAGTGTTTAGTAATCCTAAGTATGTTTTGTAACTAAACATATTATCTGGGGTTGTGATGAATTCCAATATCACTGGTTTATAAGGGGTTATTTTACGGTTTGGGTTATATAAATGTTTATTTATTGAGCCTTAGTCTTAATGCTTCTTGTTAACTGGCCATTAATAAGATTGATCTGGTAAACTTAAAATGAACTTGGAAAATGGATTTTAGGTTTAAGGCCCTAGACTCAATAGCCCACGATCTTCCTTAAGGATAAATAACCCTTAATAGATTTCCTTACAGGATAGGAATATACCTGTCGGGCGGGGGTAGCCATAATTGGAACTTAATCTTAATGAATTCAGGTAACTTGTTTGACATATGAATATGATTAATTGAGTTATATTGGGTATTTGTAACTGACCATCGGAAGAGGCTTTTGCATAAATTCGTGTTCCAGGTTAATAAACCAATATATTACACAAACGTGAAATAACTACTTCATCTTTAAAAGATATTGGAAGAATTCACAACCCTAGATAGTTTAATATTATTGATTTTACCTTTAATTCAATTTCGTACTGTTATATTTAGTTGTTTTAGTTTTAAGTCACCATCCAATCAAACCACCAATCTATTAGATACTCATAAACATTTGACTTCATAAATTAATAGCTTAGGTATTAAGTCCTCGTGGGATCGATACATTTTATACTACTTGAACGATACGTGTGCTTGCGTTATACGTGTGTGATCACGCCGGTCAAGTTTTTGGCGCCGTTGTCAGGGACTTATTTATCTTTCACTATTAATTTTGGGGTTAGATACCTTTACTTGTGTCTAATTTATTTTACTTATTATTTTTGTTTTCTTATGTTTCAGGTTCTCAGATACTATATGAGACGAACCAGAAGCTTTGAAATCCAACCGCTTGACCCAGAGATTGAATGAACCACCAAAAAGTTGAGAAGGGAAAGGCGAGAAGGTCAAGAAGCAATCATCAACATGGAACCTGAACCTTTGGAAGTTGCACCACCAATTCCCATTCGAGACAGAACTATTCCGGTGGTTGACGGCTTCATTTTCTGTATTGTACTTCCTCCCTTACCATCAAATGTGTGTGACATCAAAATATGCATTCAGATGATACAGCAGTAAGTTCAGTTTGGGGGGAATGAAACTGAAGATCCTAATGCCCACATCAGCAACTTCCTGGAAGTTTACGGCACTTTCAACTACAACCGAGCGGCTGAAGAAGCAATGAGACTACGTGTTTTCCCTTATTCCTTGAAAGACAGAGCCAAGGTTTGGCTACATTCACTACCAGCAGGTTCTATCACAACTTGGAACACTCTAGCCACCAAATTCCTTGCAAAATCCTTTCCTCCAGCCAGAACTACAAAGCTGAGGAATGACATCACATCATTTGTGCAACATGATTCTGAATCCCTCTGCGAAGCTTGGGAAAGATACAAGGATTTGCTCATAAAATATCATCACCATGAAATTGCAAAGTGGCTACGAGTCCAAACCTTCTACAATGGACTTTCTGGACTGACGAGAACCACAATTGATGATGCTGCTGGAGGAGCTTTAATGGAAAAAGAAGAAGATCAGGCTTGGGACTTAATTGAAGAAATGGCCAACAACAATTCATTGTGGCCAACAGAAAGGAGCATGATCCAATAAATCGCAGGAATTTATAAAGTTGGAGCCAACACAGCAATGAATGCCAAGCTGGATCTGATTTGCAAAAATCTGGAAACTCTTAACATGAAAATTAATGCTGGATCCACAAGTTCACCATATGGAGGAGCACCAGAGTCAGAATCTTACAACCAACAAGATGAGACTGTGAATTATGTCAACAAGTTCAACAGATATGGGAATAATCCATATTCCAACACCTAAAACTCAGGGTGGAGGAATCATCCGAATTTCACATGGAGCAACAATTCAGGGTAAAAGAACAATCCACCACCTGGATTCCAACAAAAAAACAAAGGCCATAAATATGAGAAAGAACCAGAAATGAAAGAATGGTTTGCATAGATGTTCAAAAAGCAAGAAGCAAAATACGTTGCTTTAGCAGCTATGGTTCAAAATCAAGTAGCACTGAATCAAAGCCATTCAGCTTCTATTAAAGCATTGGAGAATCAAATGAGACAACTGGCCAATGCTCAGAGTTATAGACCGCCAGGTAACCTTCCTAGCAATACAGGACCAAATCCAAGGAACATAGGGAATGAGAAATGTCAAGCCATTACTTTGAAAAGCGGTACTGAAATCAACAAAGATGTTGGAATCAAGGCATCCATTGAGGAAGTTCAAAAAAAACAGAGCCACAGATGGAGGAAAAAGAAGAAAAGGAAAAAATCAAGAAAGACTCACTCCACCTCCACCTTTTCCACAACGTCTCTAGAAAAACAAATTGGACAAGCAGTTTGCTAGATTTCTGGAGGTCTTCAAAAATCTGCATATCAACATTCCATTTGCAGAAGCTTTGGAACAAATGCCCAGCTATGTTAAATTCATGAAAGACATTCTATCACGAAAGCGAAGATTGAGAGAATATGAGACAGTAGCATTGACAGAAGAATACAGCGCCATCATTCAGAGGAAACTTCCCTCAAATTTGAAAGATCCTGGCAGTTTCACCGTCCCATGTACCATTGGAGAATATTACATCGGTAAAGCTTTGTGTGATTTAGGTGCTAGTGTTAATTTGATGCCTTTTTTGATTTACAGGAAACTGCAAATTGGAGAAGCAATGCCCACCTCAGTCTCTCTGTAACTTGCTGATAGAACGCTCACATTTTCGAGAGGTGTAGTTGAAGATGTGCTCGTCAAAGTCCATAAACTCATTCTCCCAGCAGATTTCATTATCCTTGACATGGAAGAAGACAAAGATGTACCTATCATCCTTGGGAGACCATTCTTGGCTACAGGTCGAACTGTTATTGATGTATAAAAAAGAGAACTAACCATGAAAGTGTAGGACCAAGAAGTTACTTTCAATGTTTTCAAAGCAATGAAATTCCCGAGTGATGAAAAGGAAGAGGAATGTTTTAGAATTGATGTTGTTGATAGTATCATCCAGGATACTGATGCAATGCCACTTCCCACGGATAAACTTGAAGCTTGGATCACCAACATGACTGACACCAAGCTAGATGATGAAATTTTGGTATGTATCAACTATCTTGACAGACCATTTCGCTTCAAATCAACACCATATGTAGAAAGTTTGGAATTACCAAAAAAAGAGCGAATCAAGCTTTCGATTGAAGAACCACCACAGCTGGAGCTAAAGCTACTTCCGAGCCATCTC
The DNA here is from genome assembly GCA_019454045.1 of Zanthoxylum bungeanum. Taxonomy (NCBI): domain Eukaryota; kingdom Viridiplantae; phylum Streptophyta; class Magnoliopsida; order Sapindales; family Rutaceae; genus Zanthoxylum; species Zanthoxylum bungeanum. Next base: position 72,622 of record SKCR01030665.1, on the reverse strand, counting down.
AGGTATGTATTCTTAGGAAACGCTTCTGATTTACCTGTGATTATTTCTTCGTCGCTAACATTGGAACATGAAGAAAAATTATTGAGAGTGTTACGAGAACACAAGAAAGCCATTGGCTAGACTATAACAGACATTCGAGGCATTAGTCTATCATTTTGCATGCACAAGATTCTGATGAACGACGAGTACAAACCCACAGTGGAGCATAACGGAGACTAAATCCAATCATGAAGGAGGTTGTGAAGAAAGAAATTATCAAATGGTTGGATGTTGACTTCATTACCCCATCTCTGACAGCACTTGGGTGAGTCCTATGCAATGTGTGCAAAGAAAGAAGGAATTATTTGTAGTCACAAATGAAAAGAATGAGTTGATTCCAACAAGAACAATGACTGGATGAAGAGTATGCATGGACTACAGGAAGCTGAACAAAGCAACAAGGAAAGATCATTTCCCGTTACCATTCATTGACCAGATACTAGATAGACTGGCGGTACATGAGTTCTATTATTTTCTGGATGAATATTTGGGGTACAATCAGATTGCCATTGCCCCAGAAGATCAGAAGAAAACCACTTTCACATGTTCGTATGGTACTTTTGCTTTCCGCAGGATGCCATTTGGACTATGTAATGCTCCTGCCACATTTCAACGTTGCATGATGGCCATCTTCTCAGACATGCTGGAATAAAGTATGGGAGTTTTCATGGATGATTTTTTTGTGTTTGGAGACTCTTTCGACCACTGCTTGCAAAATCTGGAAAAGGTGTTACAAAGATGCAAAGATACCAATCTGATACTCAATTGCAAGAAATGCCACTTCATGGTGCAAGAAGGCATTGTGCTGGGACATCAGATCTCACAAAAGGGAATCGAGGTAGACAAAGCAAAGATCGAGACAATTGAAAAATCATCTCCACCAACATCTGTCAAATGGATTTGGAGTTTTCTTGGACATGGAGGCTTTTACAGGAGATTTATCAAAGATTTCTCTAAGATTGCTAAACCTGTATGCAATCTTCTGGAGAAAGATGTGCCTTTCAACTTCACCAAAGAATGCCATGAAGTTTTTGAGATCTTAAAACATAAGCTGGTCTCTGCCCCCATCATAGTAGCACCGGACTGGACCCTTCTATTTGAGGTGATGTGTGATGCTAGTGATTTTGTTGTAGGTGCAGTTTTGGGACAACGCAAAGCAAACATTTTCCATACCATTTAATACTCCAGCAGAACTCTGGATGAAGCTCAACTCAACTACACAACCAGTGAAAAGAAGTTGCTTGCAGTTGTGTTTGCTTTTGATAAATTCCGCTCATATCTGTTGGGTCCCAAAGTGGTGGTCTACACAGATCATTCAGCAATCAAATATCTGATCGCGAAGAAAGATGCCAAACCTAGATTGATCCATTGGGTGTTTCTGCTACAAGAATTTGACGTGGAGATCCGAGAAAGGAAAGAAGTTTCTTGCAGTTGTGTTTGCTTTTGATAAATTCCGCTCATATCTGTTGGGTCCCAAAGTGGTAGTCTACACAGATCATTCAGCAATCAAATATCTGATCGCGAAGAAAGATGCCAAACCTAGATTGATCCATTGGGTGTTTCTGCTACAAGAATTTGACGTGGAGATCCGAGAAAGGAAAGGGACAAAAAATCAAGTTGCAGATCATTTATCGAGGCTCGAGAATGGAGAAACAGCTGGTAATGAACTGACAATCAAAGAAACTTTTACAGATGAACAGTTGTTTACCATGAAACAACATGATGTCCCTTGGTATGCTGACTATGTAAACTACATAGTATCGGGAAAATGGCCGTTGGAATGGACACGTCAGTAACGAAAGAAGTTCTTCAAATAAGTCAAGCACTATGTCTTGGATGAGCCATACTTGTTCAAACGCTATGCTGATTAATTACTGAGGCGTTGTGTTCCACAAGAGGAGGTCAATAGTGTCTTGTAGCACTGTCATTCATCACCATACGGCGGACACTTCAGCGGAAATAAAACTACAGCCAAAGTCCTACAATCAAGTTTGTTCTGGCCCACTCTGTTTAAATATGCTTACTTATTTGCTCTTCAATATGACAGGTGCCAGAGATGTTGGGTTTTCTAGGTCAAACCAAGATCAATTAAGCAAGAAATCATGTGAATACAACAAAGTAAGAATGCGGAAACTTTGATCGGATTTTGGATGCGTTGAACACAAAACTTTTTCTCTTTGTAGTTTCGGCCAAGGTCTCATTTGGGGATGAAATCCAAGCTCCAAGATTTTGAGTTGATTCCAAGCTCAATGATAGGTTTCCCTATCACCTAGAATGATCCTTTGATGTGCTAGCAATGGAGATTTTTGCCACAAAAATCACCTCTTCTTCCTTTGATATTTTCAGCCAAAGAAGAAAATTGGGAGAGTGTTTTTGGTTCCAAAACCGTGAGGGAGAGAGAGAGTGCAAGACTTGTGTTTTTATTTCTCAAACAATTAATAAATTCATTCACACCATTTGGTATATCCTTTTTCCAAAAAAGAATAAAGCAAATTGGAGGGAAAATGGCATTCAATGCCTTCATCTACTACCATCATGAATAATGACTGGTTGTCAATCACAAAAAGGTGACATGACTTCCATCACTAAAGCGACAGGCGATATGACTTGCGAAGTGACTTGTGGGCCGCACTTTAATTCAAAATGCGAGTGGGCCCGCAAACACATTCCGGGCTCGGGTTCGTTAATTTCGAATTAACAAACTTTCCGTTGCGACGTAATTAAATCAAATTTAATTAAATAATTATGCCTAGCAAAATTACTATTCACGTCACTCGCGAATTAATTCTAAATTAATTCGTTAGCCCGAATTAAAATCCAATTTTAATTCCGCGTCGAAATCTAATTTCGTTTAATATATCAAATATATTATTATATCGATTAATTCTAAATTAATCGTTCTCTCTCTTCTAATAGTATTTTATCCCAGATAAAATCTCTCCGTATTTAATCCCATATTAATTATGTTCGAATCATACGTCATCAGTGAATCTTTGGGAAGTGACCCATGAGATCCCTGGATATGTTGGCAGTAAATCCGGTCGTCGGACTATCCGAACACGTATGTACCTAGTACTACATTTTTACCGATTTACGAGACATGATTGGCTTCTAGCAAAGCACCGTGCCTTCCCAATTCTCCAGAAATATTCTTAAAGGAATATATAATCTATGTCAGGCGTAGTATACGTAGTATTGCGTATTACGATCCAGTATCAAATGTCACATGCAAGGCCAGGGGCTGGAATTGTGTCTGCCCCGTACGAAGCATATATCGGATCTCTGGTAACTAGTCTCTATAATCAGATAAACATGACCTAGTCATATTATCCCGATGACTACAGTACTAAAGAGTACTAGTTCCGTATCATGCGTGATCATCGTCTCCATATGACTGGAGTGATACTTCCATCTTGACATCACACCCAATACACTACGATTCTCAATATACTCAGAAGAGGTGTACACAGAACCTGTTAAAGCCCTGGACGACCAAAACCAAAGTATATTGATTGTCGCAAGTATTAGCGATGTAAGTCTCAGGTTAAGACAGTTGGGATTCTATTAGGTCCCAATGATCAAATCAAGCAATGAAAATACATGTACGAATACTCAAAGAAGTTGTGGAATACTTACATTGAGCGGTTTAGCGATGCGTTGAACAACAAACTCTTATCCTCCTCCATGAAGCTCACGGCAGTGGGCAGATTTTTGTCCTCCAAAATTCGGTTATCACCTCCATCAAGCTCCAAGCTTTGTGTTGTGATTCGATGCTCACGGGTGCGGTTCCCTATCACCTTCGCAAGACTCTTAAAGTGTGCTAGCACTCTGGAACTTTTGCCGCAAAACTTCCCTTTGGTTCTCCTTGAACTCTCGGAAAAACTAGAATTTTGAGGAAGAAGATGGCCCTAGGCCGAGAGAGATGAGAGGAGGGAGAGAATGAGTGTGTTGTGTTGTGTGTTTTTGGATTTGTGTATCCAATACAAAAAAAAATAGGAAATTCAAAAATTCCATTTACCAAAAGTCAAAGGCAATAAAGCCACAACCACTTCCATCACTACTCATCTCACTCATTACAAGTTGTCAAATCACTCAAAGTGACTAGACATCACATCAATCGATTGAGTAGTGATTTGACGCTTAATGTGACTTGTGGGCCGCACTTAAAACCGCAATGCGAGTGCGCCCGCAAACACTCCTGGGCTCGGGTTCGCTAATTCCAAATTAATAAATTTTCCCTTGCGACGTAATTAAATAATTATGCCTAGCAAAATCACTATTCACATCGCTAACGAATTAATTCTAAATTAACTCGTTTGGCCGAATTAAAATCTAATTTTAATTCCGCGTCGAAATCCAATTTCGTATAATATATCGAATATATTATTTTATCGATTAATTCCAAATTAATCGCTCTCTCTCTCTCTCTCTTTAAATAATATTTTATCCCAGATAAAATATCTCCGTAAATAATCCCAGATTAATTTTCTCTCTCATCTAATTAATCCCAGATTAATAAAGTGCGAGTCATACGTCATCGGTGAATCTTCGGGAAGCGACCCATGAGATCCCCGGATATGTTGGCAGTAAATACGGTCGTCGGACTATCCGAACACGTACGTGCCTAGTACTACGTTTTTACCGATTTACAAGATAAGGTTGGCTTCTAGCAAAGCGCCATGCCTACCCAATTCTCCAGAAATATCCTTACAGGAATATACGATCTATATCAAGCGTAGTATACGTAGTATTGCGTATTTCGATCCAGTATCGGATGTCACGTGCAAGGCCTGGGGCTGGAAATGTGTTTGCTCCGTACGAAGCACATATCGGATCTCTGGTAACTAGTCTCTATATCGAATAATCATGACCTAGTCATATTATCAAGATGACTGCAGTTTATAAGACAACTAGTTCCGTATCCTCCGTGATCATCATCTCCACTATGACTGGAGTGATACTTCCATCTCGACATCACACCCAATACACTACGATTCTCAATATACCCAGAAGAGGCGTACACAGAACCTGTTAAAGCCCTGGACGACCAAAACCAAAGCGTATTGATTGTCGCAAGTATTAGCGGTGCAAGTCTCAGGTTAAGACCAAATACACCTACCCTTATTCGGACTTCCATAGACACATAGTCATACTACCAATGGAATTCTGAGGGGTCTATCGAGAGCGAAGCTGTTTTCCATACCATCGGTAAAACACAACCTCCTACTACACTTGCATGAGTATCCTATACCCAAATATATGAGAACTATGTGGTTATGCCCTCACAACGCGCACAAGTGCAATACTAGTCTATTCCGTATTATCCATGTCCAATCTCGATAATACTATGACTAGGGATATTTAATGATTAAACCTTTATGGATTGATACTGTCTCATATCTTATCAATCCGGAACTAATCATATGGACCTTCTATCATTTATAAATCTTGGTAATCTAATTACAAATGATAGAAGAGCAATTTCCTTTGTCACATAGTTAATTTGTACAACAACACCATGATCTATACAAATAGTGATGCTATGGGTCATAACTGTCCAACAATCTCCCATTTGGCCTATAGCCAATCACTCAAGTGTCCTACACCCGAACTATGTATGGTTCGCTCAAATTTCTACTGAGGAAATGCTTTCGTCAACGGATTTGCATGACTATCATCTGATGCGATTTATTCGATCATCACATCGCCACGATGTATGATCCGAACGAATCAGATGTATATTTGAAGTATATATCTAGATCGTTTGATGAGACCATTAATTCTTTAGCCTGTGATTTAGCCTAGCTCAGCTGCTAACAGAACTACTCCTAATCTAATTAGGATTATTATCGATCCAAAAGGATTCTATTGCTGCCTCAGCTGCAGCAATATTCCGCTTTTGTTGTTTATTCAGTAGCAGTATCTTGCATGGTAGATTTCCAGCTCACTGTTCCGTTATTCAAACTGTATAGTACCGTTATTACGACTTATAGTCGTTTTTATCTGTTAGGAAACTTGCAACAGTGATCCCAGTCACTCCAAGTTCTCATTCTCCATAGTATAAGAAGGCATCCTTAGTTCCTCTAAGATATTCAAGGATGTTCTTAACATCAATCCAGTGACTACCACATGGATTGGCCCGATTGTGACTCCATATGCTCAAAGCATATGAGACACCAGGTCGAGTACATATATCAATGTACGAGTTCTCAGAGAGTATCAACAACTTTTAGATCTATCCCAGTAGATCTTTATTCCTAGAATAAAGGTTGTTTCTCCCAAGAATTCTACGGAGAATTTTCATGAAAGCCAAATTTTCACCGATTTTATTATGGGAATATCATTTCCAAGAAATGATATGTCATCATTTATTCAGGACTTTCTCTGTCAGTGCGCTCCCACTAACCTCATTTATATACACAAGAATCATTTTCGTTTTGAATTAAATCATACACCGTTATGATTACATCAAAACGATTATCCAAGAACGCTATGCTTGCTTCAATCCATCCATGGATAGAATTAACTCGTAAATCTTGTTTGCTTGTTTTTGTACGACAAAACCGTCAGGATGTTGTAAACATCCTCCAAAAAGTTTCTATTAAGGAAAACGGTTTGGCATTCAGCTGCCTATTTTCATAAATGAAACATGCAGCATCAGCAAGCATTATCCAAATGGATTTAACCAGGCAACAAGTAAAGGGTTTCGTTGTAATCGACACAATGTTGATAACGATGCCTTTTCGCTACAAGTCTAGCTTAGTTCGTGGTAGGTTGCCTTCCATGTATTTTTCTTGAGACTTATTTAGTACCAATAGGCCCAATGCCTTGCGGTACATCAACTAGTATCCAAACTTAATTGGTATACATGGAATCAATTTCAGACATCATGGAACTTTGCCATAATAGGGAGTCGATACCTTGTATCACTTCCTCATACGTAGTCAGTTCGTATTCCTCAATAAGATTAACATCTTATGAGGCGAGATCAGAACCCATACCCCAGGTTGTTTTCTGACTCTCTCTGACTCACGTGGTTCTTGTGTATTTAGTACCATATGCACAATGCCTTGCGGTACACTACGATTCTCAATATACCCAAAAGAGGCATACACAGAACCTGTTAAAGCCCTGGACGACCAAAACCAAAGTATATTGATTGTTGTCGCAGTATTCGCGGTGCAAGTCTCAGGTTAAGACCCAATACACCTACCCCGATTCAGACTTCATAGACACATAGTCATACTACCAATGGAATTTTGAGGGGTCATCCAGAGCAAAGCTGTTTCCATACCATCGGTAAACACACAACCTCCTATTACACTTGCATGAGTATCCTATACCCAAATATATGAGAACTATGCCGTTATGCTCCCACAAGCGCACAAGTGTAATACTAGTCTTTTACGCATTATCGATGTTCAATCTCGATAATACTCTGACTAGGGATATTTAATGATTAAACCTTCGTGGATTGATACTGTCTATATCATCTCAATCCGGAACTAATCATATGGACCTTTTATCATTTATACATCTTGGTATCTAATTACAAATGATAAAATGGCAATTTCATTTGTCACATAGTTAATTTGTAAAACAACACATGATCTATAACAATAGTGATGCTATGGGTCATAATTGTCCAACAATCTCCCCTTGGCCTATAGCCAATCACTCAAGTGTCCTACACCCGAACTATGTACGGTTTGCTCAAATTTCTGCTGAGGAAAGGCTTTCGTCAGCGGATTTGCATAATTATCATCTGATGCGATTTATTCGATCATCACATAGCCATGATGTATGATCTGAACGAATCAAATGAATATATGAAGTATATATCTGGATCGTTAATGAGACCGTTAATTCTTTAGCCTGTGCTGAAGCCTAGCTCAGCTGCTAACAGAACTACTCCTAATCTAAATAGGATTATTATTGATCCAAAAGACTTCTATTGCTGCCTCAGCTGCAGCAATATTCTGTTTTTATTGTTTTATTCGACAACAGTATCTTGCATGGAAGATTTCCAGCTCACTGTTCCGTTATTCAAACTTTATAATACTGTTCTTACGACTTATAATCGTTTTTATCGGTTAGGAAACTTGCAACGGTGAACCCAATCACTTCAAGTTCTCCTTCTCCATAGTATAAGAAAGCATCCTTAGTTCATCTAAGATACTAAAGGATGTTCTTAACATCAATCCAGTGACTATCACTTGGATTGGCCTGAGTGTGACTCCATATACTCAATGCGTATGAGACACCAGGTCACGTACATTTATTTCAATGTACAAGTTCTCGGAGAGTGCCAACAGCCTTTAGATCTATCCCAGTAGATCTTTATTCGTAGAATAAAGGTTGTCTCTCCCAAGAATTCTACGAAGAATTTTCATGAAAGCCAAGCTTTCATCGATTGTATTATGGGAGTATCATTTCCAGAAATGACATGTCATCATTTTATAGGACAGTCACTTTCAGTGCGCTCCCACAACCTTCTTATATACATAAGAATCATAATCGGATATACATGACCTAGTCATAATATCCCGATAGCTTGAGCATTTAAGAGAACAAGTTCCGTATCCTACGTGACCATCATCTCCATATGACTGGAGTGATACTTTCGTCTTAACATCACACCCACACACACGACTACGTTCTCATATACCCAGAATTGGCGTACACAGAACCTGTTAAAGCCCTGGACGACCTCAACCAAAGTATATTGATTATCGCAAGTATTAGCGGTGTAAGTCTCAGGTTAAGACCAAATACACATACCATGATTTCGGACTTCCATAGACACATAGTCATACTACCAATGGAATTTCGAGAGGGTCTATCCAGAGCGAAGCTGTTTCCCGTACCATCGGTAAAACACAACCTCCTATTACACTTCCATGAGTATCATATACCCAAATATATGAGAACTATGTCGTTGTGCCCTCACAAACACGCACAAGTGTAATACTAGTCTTTTACGTATTTATCGATGTCCAATCTCGATAATACTCTGACTAGGGATATTTAATGATTTATCCTACGTGGACTGATACTGTCTCATATCATTCTCCGTCCAAGAACAAATCACAGGGACCTCCTATCATTTATATATCTATGTGATCTAATCACAAATGACAAGAGTGCAATCTCTTTTGTCCATAGTTAATTTGTACAACAACACCGTGATCTGTATAAATAGTGACGCTATGGGTCATAATTCCAACAATCTCCCACTTGGTGTATAGCCAGTCACTCGAGTGTCTGACACCCGAACCATGTACGGTTGGCTCAAACTGTTGAGAAAATGCTTTCGTCAGTGGATTTGCATGATTATCATCTGATGTGATTTATTCGATCATCACATCGCCGCGATGTATGATCCGAACGAATCAGATGATTATCAAATAAGTATCTGGATCGTCGATGAGACAATTAATTCTTTAGCATGTGCTGACGCCTAGCTCAGCTGCTAGCAGAACTATATCTAATTAATTAGATTTGTTATTGACCTAGATGCTTCTATTGCTTGCTTATTGCTGCCTCAGCTGCTACAATAACCCGCATTTGTTGTTTATTCGGTAACAGTATCTTGCTTGGAAGATTTCTAGCTCACTGTTCCGTTATACTATTGTATAGTACCTTTGTTACACTTATAGTCATTATCATGAAGCCAAGCTTTCACCGATTATTTATGGGAATATCATTTCCAAGAAATGATATATCATCATTACTCTGGACATTCATTGTCAGTCCGCTGCAACTAACCTCCTTATATACACAAGAATTATTTTCGTTTTGAATTAAATCATAAACTATTATGATTACATCAAAACGACAATTCCAAGAACCTAATGCGTGCTTCAATCCAAACATGGATCGATAAACCTGCAAACCTAGTTTTCTTGTTATGGTTTGACAAAACCGTCAATTGTTGTAAACATACTCCAAAAGGTTTCCTTTAAGGAAATCGGTTTTGGCATTCAGCTGCCACATTTCATAAATGAAAGATGCAGCATCAGCAAGCATTGTCGAAATGGATTTACTTTGGCAACAGGTAAAAGGTTTCGTCGTTATCAACACAATGTTGATAACTCTACCTTTTCGCTACAAGCCTAGCTTAGTACGTTGGTATGTTGCCTTCTATGTATGTCTTCCTTGAAGACTTATATAGTACCAATAGGCACAATGCCTTGCGGTACATCAACTAGTGTCTAAACATAGTTGGTATACATGGAATCACTTCGACTTTATGGAAATTTGCCATAATAGGGAGTCGATACCTTGTATTACTTCCTCATACGTAGTCAGTTGGTGTTTATCAATAAGATAGACATCTTTATGAGGTGAGATCAGAAACCCATACCCCAGGTTGTTTTCTGACTCTCTCCGACCTACGCGATTCTTGTGTATTCGAAGATTAATGGTAGAGTTTCATCCTTGATGAACTATTTGTGTTCCATTAAGATTCGGTGCCAGGAATAGTATTACTGCGATTTTCATCGAGTTTTACTATCCTCCCACTTACCACTGCATATTGGTATTCCTCTCAGGAAAACCGCATGGTGAGCAACAATCTAATTATTCTCTTGTGAGGTGTATAAGTACAATACTTATGGTATCCCTAGGATAACCTACATTTGGCACTTATCAAATTTGGGTTTTAGTTTGGTATCATCCAAACATAGCTTAGCATTCCCAAATATTCAGGAGGGAATGAGAACATGGTTTCTTTCCTGTTCATATCTAATATGATATCTGTCAAACAAATATTTATGGAACCTTATTCAAAAAGTTCTGCACTGTTTAGCGTATCCGTTGAAGGAAATGGTAGCTCAGAGCGACTCGTGATTAACCTTATCATGTCTAACAAAATTGGTAATCCTGTTCGGACCACCGTCAAACTGACGTGTTCCGAGAGGAGTCCTCATTGAAATAATACTATACTCTTTCAAGTATACAAGAAACTTATTGCTTAAGTATTTTCCATTACGGTCTTACCGTGACGGTTTTAATACTTTAGCCGATCTGTTTGTCTATTTCGTGTCGAAACTGTGAAAGTTTCCGATTTGTGTTTCAAAAGAAACACATAACCATAACGCGATGCCACATCCGTATAGGTCACGAAATATTCATATCCACATCTAGCCTAGCTAGACATGGGCCCACTTGCTTCATTATGAACTAGGGCTAACAGATCGGTGGCACTGACACTTTTACCAAGTAAATAGTGTTTTAGGCACTTTGCCCAATAAACTAGATTCGTAGACTTTATTTGAATAGAATCAAATCAGTCCAAGTACCCACTCTTCGAAAGTGTGGATATACGAGTCTTGTTTGATTGTGTCCCAGACAACAATGTCACAATTAGTTTCTTAATTGATCAAACAGTTTGAGCTATTTATTGGTCATGTTATATATTTGAGATATATTTATATTCAAAGTATAAATGCTGTTATTCACATCTAATGTTTTATCTCAATATCATCTTTATATAATAAAACACTTTACTGTTCTAGAATATAAAGGTTCACCCGTAGCGGGTTAAAACACTGATATATAGATAATGTATCTAGTCAAACTAGTTACATTAAATAACAGTTTCCTAACTTAGGTACACACCCCGAGGGTAGTTCCTAAATTTAGGTATCTACGGTTAAAACAGTGACTTTCGTCCCGTTTCCAATTCATAGATAAATCTCAATTGATGTCAGTATCCTGTTCAAAACAGATTCTGAACATCAATATATATTATGTATCACACTAAGTATTTAAAATCCAATTTCAATACTAGTAGTGAGCATAATGTGACAAATATTTTTGAAGTCAGAGCCTTGCTCGTCTTCAATTCCTTCTTGGGATATGTCCTTTTTATCTTCCTAAAAGATTATAATGATTTTGCCTTTGCCCTTTTCAACACTCCAGAAGCCTTTGGCCAAGCCTTGGCCTTTTGGAATATCGAAGTAAGGTGCGCCTTGCGCTAGTTGCCTTATTGCAAACATTGACTTTATCTCCTCGAGATTAGTTATTAATTCTCCAAGAATTATTTATTGCAATTTTAGTATTTCAAAGATCTAAAATAGATCCATGAAAATCCTTCAATTTCATTATCATACTTTAAGGATCTAATCCTTAGTTCTGATTCAGAAATTAAGGAGTCTATTGCGGTAAGTATAATGGATCAAGCACTTAAGTTATCACTACATGAATATTCCAAATATCATGTTCCACTTATTTGCTTAACCCCAGGCTTAGGCCTAATATGTTATTTTATCAAATAAAATAACTTATTATTTTTCCAGGACCATCATGAAATTATTCCCAATTTGAAAATTAAAGTCATTTAAATACATTTTCACCCCAGGATTATGTTTTAAACATTAATCTTTCAATTACATCTTGATTCTAATAGTCCAACAATTTAATCAACGATTTGTGGTACTATATATTATATGATTATTATAGTCCAACTATACAATCAAATATAATTTAAATTAATTAACCTCAATTATATTGATTATTACAGTCCAACTATAAAATCAACTATAAATCGAAATTAATTAATTCAAATATATTGATCACTATAATCCAATTATATAATCAACTATAATACAGTCCAACTGTTTATAAAAACAACAATTTAAATATTAGTCCAACTAACATTTAATTTAAAGACGAAATAATTTGAATGAGCGCGTATGGCAAGTAATTAAACGAATATTGCAAATTCAATTCTTGCCTCCCACTATTTTTTCGGCGAGCCTCTAACCCTCTGTCGAGTACTCGGGAAACTGTGTTTCCTAGTGGGCTAGGATCCCGTTAAATATCACACAATCTTGACTTTGGCCAACAAATTGTATGATAATTAACTAGGTAGATCTCTAAGATCGATTGGATCCAATCCAATTCCTAGATCCGGTAGGGGGACATCCAAGTCCGAAACATATATCTTATATATGCCAATACATCCAATGTTTACCTAACCTTTTTCCTCTGATCAACTAAGCCTTGGCTTTGGCACAACAACTTTAGTGATCCCAGTCAAGCGCGACCCATTGACCATGGAAGCTTCGTAATCAATGTCGATGGACAAGAAGTGGTCTTGATTTGGCCAACAACCACAACTTGGACAAGACACTGATATGGAACAAAGCCTTCGTGATTCAAACACATCCTCGACGGACAAAGGCCTTGACTTTGGCCAACAAACCAATGTCGTCTCGGATCTTGAGTGAGAATCACTCAATGGAAGGAAAGACCCTTAATATTGAGCGAGGGATTTTTGCGTGTAAATTGGCAACCAATTTATTATCTTTGTTAAGGTCTCATCATCATACACCCTTAAACATGCATTCTAAACACATAATAAAGCGTATATGAAAAATAATAATGATATGCGGATGGATACTTTACATATTGATCCTAGATCAAATCTCTCTTTCTCTCTCCCGCTAGCACAACTATTTCTTCTACCCGTTACACTACACTTTTAAAGAAACCTCATTTACATTAAGGGGAATAGGTGAGAAGAGAATACAAAGAGTATGGAGGTGATAAGGCTGGACACGCAGGTCCAATTAATAAATCAAATTTATTTCAACAATTTCTAAAATTTCCCCACCCATCTAATTTCCATCCGATATACATTATTCATGCATCGCAACCATGTATTCACACAAACATGTTATCAATTAATCTAATTCAATTAATTAATCTGATAATTAGTGATCATCCAATGTTCAAACAACGATTTCATTTTGCTTGAGTCAAACTCATCTTGCGAATAAGTACTCAAAGTAAAAATTCTTGAATTAAATTAACTACAAAATTAAATCCAATTCAATTTGTATTAATACTAATGCATTATTTAATTCCAAATTAAATATTACACTTTTATTAACGAACCTTTACGACTTAAATTCCAAATTCAATCGTTACGGGTCTCAAAGCCCGATTAACATCCAATGTTTATTTAATTAAAGTCCAATGGGCTTTTAATTAATTTCTTGAGGCATGGACTTTTGGTCAACTCGGGTCAAACCGATAACCAAAGTTCAATCCGGGATTTACCCCATAAGCCCAGAAATAAATTTTGGGCCATTAGGCCCAATTAAATAATTAAGGTCCATTAAGTCATAATTGGACTTTATGGATGCGGTTTTGGGCCCAATTGGATCCAACCAAATTGGCCTAAACCTAACTTGGTACAACCAAGCCCAAATCCCAATTACAACCTATAAGGCCCAAATCCAATTTCAAGCCCAATTAATTAACTTATAAAATTCCAAATTCCACAATTAATTAACCTAAGTGTAATACACAATTAATTACCCAATTAACATTTCTAAAACATCAATTAGCCTAATTAATCATGCACTTCTACATCAATAGTGTCCACACAATTCAATCAAAATCAAACCCAATTTACATGCTTAAAGTCTAGGCAATTAGGGTTTTTCCAATCCGATTCGGTTTCAATCCAATTGAATCCACAATCATCATTTCCTATCAAATGAACTCATCCAATGAATCAAAAAACAAAAAATCACAATGAATTTCATGTTTACATTGAATTCGGCCAAGCCAACTTTTAAAGGGAAAATTGTTCCAAATCAAAATTCAATCCAATTGAACTTCAAAACAACATTACCCTATTGTTTTAAGTCATCCAATGATCAAAAACAAAATTATGCCAAGACAAATTTAGGGTTCTAAATTAGGCCAAGCCTCCATTTTTTGGGAAAATTTGATCCAACCAAATTTCTTGAAATTGATCATGCACAACTTCAATTCAACCTCATTCAAGCATAATAAATCAAACAATTCAACCAATTCATGCTCAAATCTAGTTTACCCAATTTTAACCCTAAAATTTTCATGCTTGATCAAAGCTCAAGATACCATTGTTGGTTTCTAATTAGGTCCCAAGATCATGAAATCAAGCAATGAAACAAATGAATACACATCAAAGGAGGTGCGGAATATACTCACATTGACCGGATCTTGCGACGCGAAGAAGACAACTCCTCCAAGAAGCTCGGCAGTGGCTCTTCTAGCTCGTGGACTGCTCGGTTTGGGCTGTGAAACTCCTCTAAGAATTTGGCCATTGATGATTCCATGGAAGCTCCAAGCTTCAAGTTCAAAAACGGATTCCAAGCTCACAAGAACACTGCCCTAACACCTTAGGATGACTCATGGTGTGCTAGCACTATATTTTTCAACAAAATCATTCTCTTGCTTCTCTCTTGAATTCGGTCAAACCAGAAATTGGAGAGGAAGAAACGGCTCAAGCCGAAAATGAGAAGAAGAGGGAAAGGAGAGAAAACGTAAAAGATGAGAGAGAGAGAAGAAAAAGTGTATTTGGTTTTTATATTTCCAAATAAAATTAAACCATTTACCAAATTCTTTTTACTTTCCAAAAAAGCAAAAGTCAAAAAGCAAAAGCCATCAATGTTTTTCAACTACCACATCATTATTCACATCAATCAATCAATCAAGTGAACAAGTTATCACATCACTCAAAGTGACTAATGATTTGACGCTTGATGTGACTAGCGATTTGACGCTCGATTTGACTTGCGTGCCGCATTCGAATTCGAAATGCGAATGTGCTCGCAAATAATCCCGGGCTCAGGTTCGCTAATTCCAAATTAACGAATTTTCCGTCGCGACGTAATTAAAAGATTACGCCTAGCGAAATCACTATTCATGTCGCTAACGAATTAATTCTAATTAATTCGTTCGCCCGAATTAAAATCACTATTCATGTCGAAATCCAATTTCGTATAATATATCGAACACATTATTTTATCGATTAATTCCAAATTAATCGTTCTCTCTCTTTAATTAATATTGTATCCCAGATAAAATATCTTCGTAATTAATCCCAGATTAATTTTCTCTCTCATCAAATTAATCCCAGATTAATAAAAGTGCGAGTCATACGTCATCGGTTAATCTTCGGGAAGCGACCCATGAGATCCCCGGATATTTGGCATAAATACGGTCATCGGACTATCCGACACGTAAGTACCTCGTACTACGTTTATAACGATTTACAAGACAAGGTTGGCTTCTAGCAAGCGCCATGCCTACCATTCTCCAGAAATATCCTTATAGGAATATGTGATCTATATCAAGCGTAGTATACCGTAGTATTGTGTATGTCGATCCAGTATCGGATGTTCACGTGCTAGGCCTGGAGCTGGAATTGTGTCTGCCCCGTACGAAGCACATATCAGATTCTGGTAACTAGTCTTTATAATCGGATACACATGACCTAGTCATAATATCCCGATAGCTCGAGAATTTAAGAGAACACGTTCCGTATCCTACGTGACCATCATCTCCATATGACTGGAGTGATACTTTCGTCTTAACATCACACCCAACACACTACGATTCTCAATATACCCAGAATTGGCGTACACAGAACCTGTTAAAGCCCTGGACTACCTCAACCAAAGTATATTGATTGTCGCAAGTATTAGCGGTGTAAGTCTCAGGTTAAGACCAAATACACATACCCTGATTTCGGACTTCCATAGACACATAGTCATACTACCAATGGAATTTCGAGGGGGTCTATCCAGAGCGAAGCTATTTCTCGTACCATGGGTAAAACACAACCTCCTATTACACTTGCATGAGTATCCTATACCCAAATATATGGAACTATGCCGTTGTGCCCTCACAAACGTGCACAAGTGTAATACTAGTCTTTTACGTATTTATCGATGTCCAATCTCGATAATACTCTGACTAGGGATATTTAATGATTTATCCTACGTGGACTGATACTGTCTCATATCATTCTCCGTCCAGGAACAAATCACAGGGAACTCATATCATTTATACATCTAGGTGATCTACTCACAAATGACAAGAGTGCAATCTCCTTTGTCACATAGTTAATTTGTACAACAACACCGTGATCTGTACAAATAGTGATGCTATGGGTCATAATTGTCCAACAATGGATATACGAGTCTTGTTAAATTGTGTCCCAGACAACAATGCCACAATTAAGTCTCATCTGATCAAATCAGTTTAAGCTATTTGTTTGTCATGTAATATGTTCGAGATTTATTTATATTCAAAATATAAATACTGTTATTCACATCTAATGTGTTTATCTCAATATCATCTTTATAAAATGAAACACTTTAGTGTTCTAGAATATAAAGGTATACCTGCAACGGGTTAAACCCTGATATAGAGATGATGTTCCTAGTTAAACTAGTTACATTTAACAGTTTCCTAATTTAAGTACACACCCGAATGGTAGTTCCTAAACTTAGGTTTCCACGGTTAAAACAGCGACTGTCATCCCGTTTTCGAATCGCAGATAGATCTCATCTGAAGTCAGTATCCTGCTCTCAGCAGATTCTGCACATCAGCACATATTTCTGTACCACACTCAATATCTAAAATCCAATTTTAATACTAGTAGTGAACATGTTTATGACAAAAATATTTGAAGCCGGAGCCTTGCCCGTCTTCAATTCCTTCATGTCTGCCTTGTCCATACGGCAGTCATGCTTCCAGTGACCCCGTTTGCCACAATTAAGGCAGACATCTTGGGATATGTTCTTTGTCTTCCAGAAGATTATATGACTTTGCCTTTGCCCCTTTTCCACCCCAGAGCCTTTGGCCAAGCCTTGGCCTTCTGGATTTCGAAGTAAGATGCGCCTTGCGCTTCTTGCCCTATTGCAAACTCTGGCTTTGTCTCCTTAAGTATAGCCATTAACTCTCCAAGAGTTTTCTATTGCAATTTGTACTTCTAAGATCTAAGGATAGATCTATGAAGATCCTTCAATTTCAATATCATACTATAAGGATCTAATCCTTAGTTCTGACTAAGAAATTAAGGAGTCTATTTGGCAAGCATAATGGATTAAGCACTTAAGTTATCATCACATGAATCTTCCAAGGATCATGCTCTACTATTTGCTCAACTCTAGGCTTAGGCTCGAGATGTCACTCTAATCAAATAAAGTAACTTCTCGGTCACCCAGGACTATCCTGAGATTTTATTCCCAATTTGAAAATTAAAGTCGTTTAAATACATTTTCACCCAGGATTATGTTTTAAACACTAATCTTTCAATTATCTTGATTCTAATAGTCCAACTATTTATCAACGATTTTAGGTACTATTTATTATAATGATTACTATAGTCCAACCATATAATCAACAATAATTTAAATTGGTTAATTTAATTATATTGATTACTATAATCCAATTATAAAATCAACTATTAATTGAAATTAGTTAATTCAAATATATTGATTACTATAATCCAATTATATAATCAACTATAAATGAAATAGTTTGAATACAGTCCAAATGTTCAATTAAAATAACGATTAAATATTAGTCCAACGAATATATTAATTATTTGAGAAAATTGAAATGAGCGCGTATGGCAAGTAACTAAACGAATATTGCAAATTTAATACTTGCCCCCCCACTATTTTTCGGCGAGCCTCTAACCCTCTGTTGAGTGATCGGGAAACCTTGTTTCCTAGTGAGCTAGGATCCCGTTAAATAACACACAATCTTGACTTTGGCCAACAAATTGTATGATAATTAACTAGGTAGATCTCTAAGATCAATTGGATCCCATCCAATTCCTAGATCCAGTAGGTGGACATCCATGTCCGAAACATATATCTTATATATGCCAATATATCCAATATATTGCCTAACCTTTTTCCTCTGAATCAACTAAGCCTTAGCTTTGGCACAAACAACTTAGTGATCCCAGTTAAGTGAACCCATTGACCTTTGAAAGCTTCGTAATCAATGTCGATCAAGAAGTGATCTTGACTTTGGCCAACAAATCACAACTTGGACAAGACACCGATATGGAACAAAGCCTTCAAGATTCAAACACATCCGCGACGGACAAAGGTCTTGACTTTGGCCAACAAACCAGTGCCAGTCTTGGATCTTGAGTAAGAATCACTCAATGGAAGGAAAAACGCTTAATAGTTTGTGAGGGTTTTTTTCGCGTAAATTGGCAACCAGTTTATTATCTTTGTTAAGGTCTCATCATCATACACCCTTAAACATGCATTCTAAAACATAATAAGGCGCGTATAATAAAATAATAATGATATGCAGATGGATTTTAAACCCATTGTTCCTAGAACAAATCTCTCCTCTTTTCCTCTCTCCCGCTAGCACAAGTATTTCATCTACCCGATTACATAACACTTCTAAAGAAACCTCATTTACATTGAGGGGAATAGGTGAGAAGAGAAATACACAGAGTCAAGAGGTAATAGGCTGGACAAGCAGGTCCAATTAATAAATTCTAAATTTATTACAATAATTTCCAAAATTGCCCTCACCCATCTAATATCCATCTGATATGCATTATTCATACATCGCATCCATGTATTCACACAAGCATGTTATAAATCAATCTAATCCAATTAATTAATCTGAAAATTAATGACCATCCAATGTTCAAACAACGATTTGATTTTGCGCGAGTCAAACTCGTTTTGCGAATAAGTACTCAAAGTACGAATTCTTGAATTATATTAGACTACAATATTAAATCCAATTCAATTTGTATTTAATACTAATTCTAAATTTAATTCTAAATTAAATATTACACTTTATTTATGAACCTTTAGCGACTTAGATTCTAAATCTAATCTTTACGGGTCTTAAAGCCCGATTAACATCCAATGTTAATTTAATTAAAGTCCAATGGGCTTTTAATTAATTTCTAAAGGCATTGACTTTTGGTCAATATGGGTCAAACCCAAATACCAAAGCCCATTTAAGGAATCACCCTTATTTGCAAGAACCAATTAGGCCCAATTAAAATTAAAGGTCCATTAAGTCATAATTGGACTTTATGGATATGGTTTTGGGCCCAATTGGATCCAACCAATTAGCCTAAACCAAACTTGGCCCACCCAGGCCCATTAAGCCCAATTACAACTTTACAAGCCCAATTCCAAATTTGGCCGAATTAATTAAATTACCAAAATTCCAATTTCATAATTTAATTAACCAAAGTGTATGCCATAATTATTAACCAAATTAATATTTCCAAAACACTAATTCATTCAATTAAATATGCTCATTATCATCAACATATGTCCAACACATTTGAATCAAAAAATCAATCATTTTATGCTTCAATGTGTCACGGCATTATGGGGATTTCTTTGTCCGATTCGGTTTTTAATCCAATTAATCCTAACAACATTACCCAAATGACAAGGTTTTCCAACTCTCCAATGATCAAAAACACAATCCATGACTATTTAGGGCACTCAGTTTCGGCCAAGCCTCAATTTTGGGCAAAAATTGATCCAATCAACTTTCATAAAATTGATCATATACAACTTCAATACATCATCATTCAAGCATACTCAATCAATTAATTTTATCAAATCATGCTCAAATTGATTTTACCCAAATTTTACCCTAATCACAATTCATGCTCAAAATGGCTCTGATACCATTGTTGGGTTTCTAGTTAGTCCCAATGATCAATTCAAGCAAGAAACATGTATGGGAATACTCGTAAAAGCATGGTGGAATCATACTTACAACGATCGGTTATGCGATGCGAGGAACGACAAAAATTCTTCAAGCTTTTGGCTCCTTGAACTGTCGGCTTTCTTCAAATTTTGAGCTCGAATTTCGGCCATGGTAGTTCACCAAGCTACAAGCTTCGTGTAGTGTATTCCATGCCTATAAGTTGGTTTCCCTATCACTTGGATTACCCTTTTTGTGTGCTAGCACTTAGGAATTTTGCCACAAAATTTCCTTATCACGTCATCTAGTTTCTCTGAAACTAGAAAAGAGAAGAAGTTGGGCGTGAGAGAGAGAAGAGAAGAGAGAAAGAATTGTGTTAAGTGTATTAGTTACTGTTACTTCATTTCCAAAATCAATTAAAACATTCCAATTTTCACTTTCAAAAGTCAAGGCATTAAAGCCAACCAACTACCACCATCAATCACGCATGACAAGTTGTCAAATCACTCAAAGTGACTAGACATCACATCAATCGATTGACTAGTGATTTCATGCTTGATGTGACTTGTGGGCCGCACTTGAATTCGAAATACGATTGCGCCTACAAACACTCCCGGGCTCGGGTTCGCTAATTCCGAATGAACGAATTTTCCGTTGCGACGAATTAATCAAATTCTTAAATAATTTTGCCTAGCAAATTACTATTCACGTCGCTAACGAATTAATTCTAAATTAACTCGTTCGCCCGAATTAAAATCTATTTTAATTCCGCGTCGAAATCCAATTTCGTATAATATATCGAATATATTATTTTATCGATTAATTCCAAATTAATCGTTCTCTCTCTTTAAATGATATTTTATCCCAGATAAAATATCTCCGTAATTAATCCCAAATTAATTATCTCTCTCTTATAATTAATCCCATATTAATAAAGTGCGAGTCATACGTCATCGGTGAATCTTTTGGGAAGCGACCATGAGATCCCACGGATATGTGGCAGTAAATCCGGTCGTCGGACTATCCGAACACGTACGTACCTAGTACTACGTTTTTGCCGATTTACAAGACATGGTTGGCTTCTAGCAAAGCACCGTGCCTACCCAATTCTCCAGAAATATTCTTACTGCAATATGTGATCTATATCAGGCGTAGTATACGTAGTATTGCGTATTTCGATCCAATATCGGATGTCACGTGCAAGGCCTGGGGCTGGAAATGTGTCTGCCCCGTACGAAGCAAATATCGGATCTCTAGTAACTAGTCTCTATAATCGGATAAACATGACCTAGTCATAATATCCCGATATCTGCAGCATATAAGAGCACCAGTTCTGTATCCTACGTGATCATCATCTCCACTATGACTGGAGTGATACTTCCATCTCGACATCACACCCAATACACTACGATTCTCAATATACCCAGAAGAGGCGTACACAGAACCTGTTAAAGCCCTGGACGACCAAAACCAAAGTATATTGATTGTCGCAAGTATTCGCGGTGCAAGTCTCAGGTTAAGACCAAATACACCTACCCTGATTCGGACTTCCATAGACACATAGTCATACTACCAATGGAATTCTGAGGGGTCTATCCAGAGCGAAGCTGTTTCCGTACCATCGGTAAACACAACCTCCTATTACACTTGCAGAGTATCCTATACCCAAATATATAAGAACTATGATGTTATGCTCCCATAATGCGCACAAGTGTAATACTAGTCTTTTACGCATTATCGATGTCCAATCCCGATAATACTCTGACTAGGGATATTTAATGATTAAACCTTCGTGGATTGATATTGTCTCATATCATCTCAATCCGGAACTAATCATATGGACCTTCTATCATTTATACATCTTGGTAATCTAATTACAAATGATAAAAGGGCAATTTCCTTTGTCACATAGTTAATTTGTACAACAACACCATGATCTGTACAAATAGTGATGCTATGGGTCATAATTGTCCAACAATCTCCCAATTTCATAAGACAATACTTCATAAGTTACAAATATTCCACTAATACATTAGAATTATTGTGACACTCCCACTGCATCTTTTCCTGACTCTATATGACGTAAATTGTCTAACGTCATAATTAGACTCAAAACTAATCTGACCCTAATGGTTGCGGATTATATTCTCAATGATTAAGAAACTCGTTATTAATATCTCAAAGATAACAAAGAACATGTTTCAAGACACATCCTATGGTCTATAACATATCAAAATAGTTCGTAATAATTACGACTAAATTGATATTTTTAATCGCACTTAATATAGTATTCATTATGCCATCATCCTATGATGTATAAGATTGACTAGACATTCTAATCAACTTCTCTTTCGACAAAGGAATCATCATTTATGAAAGATGAATACTATATACAAGAGACACATTAACTATCAAACAGTTATACTAACTGTCACATAGATAGTCTTGATGTGTCCTTTATTAGATCATATCTAATGTATGACTAATTGAAGTATGTCACAAGTCTCTTATTTTATATCGTATAAGAAACTTTATATCAAATATAACAGAGACTACTCCCACTGCTTTCACGGAGAGAAAGAAGAATTAGGTAAACTTTTTACCTCACAAACATCTCATTATTACATTAATAATGATAATGTCGTTAGGATATACAATACTAGAAAGACATTTGTACGCTCTCACTAACCCTATTAATATATGTGTATTCTCTATGCTTTGATAAAATCAGACAATCTGATTGTTATCAAAATTAGAGAACACAGATTTCCGGAAAGCTCAGCTGAGTCTACAATAGGCTCTATAAGCTATTATATCAAACTGCGATATTAGCAGAATACAAACTCCAGGGCTATTCCAGAACGAACTCTTCAAACAAAGAAATAACAATGGATCTTTTCTTCGAAGAAACCATCCAGGAATGCCACTTTGTATTCTTAGTTAAAATACATAGTTTAATATCAACATTAACCAACAGATCCTTAATTGTTCAATTAGTGCGACTAGAGACAAGTTTTCTCAAAATCTACAATAGATTGCTGAGTATAACCTTTCTCATTGTCATACTATAAAGGTCAAACCTTTAATAAGCTCACTTTGCTTTTGCTGCGCAAACAATTTGCACACTTTATAAACGATTCATAACGACAGCTCAATCAAGTTCAAAAACTTGATCGTGTTAAATCTATGGTTTAATGCTAACTTCCAAAATCGATATCAAATATCGCTCCCACTATAAGTTATAGGATAATTTTCTTCGATAAGAAAACAGCAGAACCATTAAGTATCAAATACTTTGTAAATGATTCTGACATCATACTGAACTTATACAGGAGATGTCTAAGGGTCTTTTCATCTTATTAATTATGTAGTTCAATTTATAGTTTATCACTCTATCATTTGACTTCACTAAGTTAAGTCTTTTCTACAATGGTCAACATCTGATGTTACACACCAAGTAAAAAAAAAATTTACTCGGGATCATAGAAAATATATTCTATCAAATAGAATATAATATTCTATTAAATAGAATAAATGATAAACTTTTACTTGTACCTCCAAGGCGCAAGTACTTTCAATTATATAACCATTATACTAAAGAAAGATTCAAATCTCAAACTTTTCATGATTTGAATTTTCTACTTATAAATATTAAATACGTAACTGTAGAAACTAATGGAACATTAATTAAAAGGATGAATATAGTGTTACTGGAGCATAACCCCAATAGTATTAAAATTAATTCGATAACACTCATTATCAAACGAATCAAATCATATAAGATTCTATTCCTCACACTGTCCAATTCCATCACGATGGAATCATAGAAGAATAATATTGAGTAAGAATCGTATTCATTGAATAGTCTTAGAACTAATTGTTATAAATTCATATGTTTGATCGTATCAAACATCATTGAACAATTCAAAGACTCATGATGAATTTTAAAGATATAGTTTTCAAAACTTCAAATCAAATATCTTTGAACCATTCAATATATTCTATCCACGTTTCATCAGAAACATATTAAAAGTTCTCGAACCATTCAAGACGTTCAATATGTGTTCTTTTAGAAACACGTAACTAAGTCATGACAACTTATTAACTAAGTTATGAAGTAAAGAAAAATATCCAAGGTAATTTATAATTCATTAAACTACATACATCCAATGTATCAGTTTAATAAATCTGTAGTCCAATTTACGATCATTGGTTAAATGAGATTTAATCACATTCCAAGAATATAATATGAACTAGTCAAATTATTCAATCCACGTTTCATCAGAAACATATTGAAAGTTCTCTCGAACCATTCAAGACATTCAATGTGTATTTTTTTAGAAACACGTAAGTAAGTCATGACAACTCATTAACTAAGTTATGAAGTAAAGAAAAATATCCAAGGCAATTTATAATTCATTAAACTACATATATCAAATGTATTAGTTTAATAAATCTTATGCTTCAATGACAATCATTGGTTAAAAGAGATTTAATCACATTCCTGAATACAAAATTTATTAAATGGATGAGGATATGCAGTGTGATCTCGTATCAGACCATCATTTACCATACGGAATAAGCATCTAATGCTAAAGTGATAAATTCTCATAAACCACTGTTCTAAGTTATTTAGTTAAACAAATATTTTTCTTAATATTTATCTATATATCAATGACACTACTAGTCATATTAAAATATGTAACAACTGTTTATAAAGAACAAGTAACTATCCAATAGTCGCAAGTTCTGATATCAAATATCAAAACAATCATTAATCACTATTTTAAATAACTAGAAGGGAGATCTAGTATCTATTACCTATAGTTGTAGTATTGTGAGAATCGATATTCTCTATACACAACTATACACATCTCCTTTCTTTAGCTTTATAATTTGCCTTCAACTATTCACAAAAATTGTAGATAATTGATTAGCAAACTATGTCAGACATATTACCTCTAAAGGTCACTAAAGCCAAGAAATGTCATTTTCAGATAAATAAATACCTAATGGGGTTTTCTTAATGCCAGTCAAGAATCTCGAGACATGAACTAATTCAGGTCAATTCTTACTGCAAAAGAAACTATTCTCTCTAGACTATTATATCCTAAAACAGATATCTATTTAGATTAACTAAGTCACTAACCATCTTGATTTTCCAAGAAAATTAGAACAACAGTTCCCGATGGTTTTATCTAATCTAACAATATCCAAGCCTACTCTAAATCTAGAACTTATTCTAGAAATCTGCAACCATAAGGAAAGTCAAAAACATATAGAAAAATATGCATGCAGTGGATTAGAAGTTTAATTATATATACAATAGAATAAATGAAACATAAGCGCCAATTTTCATAATATTACCACTGCTTTAGTTATGGATTTTTAACCCAGCAGTGCCTCCCACTACTTTACAGAATACCGTAATCCCCAATGGAAAATGGGAATCCAATAATTAAATTTAATTCCATAGTGAGAAAGGGACCCCATGAATATATTTGATTCACAGCTTTGGCACGTTCTCGCCTACGTATATTCATAGGTAGACAACTCATTTTCAATCACACTCACTGTGACTCCTGATTTTGGTCCTGACCGTTTCTCGTTATGACAGCTTTGGCACGTTCATAAGGAGGCGTATCAAGCTTCACTTGTCAGTGGCAAACTCAAGCTACCGATGTAGTCCTGATAGCTTTGGTACGTTGAAGATTTCCACTTTCACTTGAATTTGTCTCTTATCATATAAGTTCTACCGGCGCAAATGAACCACCATCAACCATAACTGCACAGCTTTGGCACGATATAGCTACAGCATCAGGAAATCATTTGCATCCGTACTAACAAGACATACCAAGAAACAAGTATTCATAATACTAGTTACTTTAATTCCTTATTTAAGCGGGGATATTCATAAATATAGTTTTTATTCTACATCAAATGCATATTTTAATTTAGATCAATTTCTCAACAGTTCAATTCTACTTGGGAAAACATAAATTAACTTAATCATTAAATCTCCCTTATGTTTTCTGTTAGCGTAGAACCAAAAAATTAAAAAACATCTAAAGTACATGCATGTGTAAATATCAAAATTGGATTATATATCATATATCAAGCATGAAAAATGTAATGGATGAAAGATCAGACCTACTCTGATACCATTTTGTTGGGGTTTTAGCGCGGAAGCGAGCGGTTCTGGCGAAATCATAACTTTAAAACTTTCAAAGTTACCAAATAAATTATTCAAAATCCAATATGAATAATTAATTAATATTTCACCTAAACATATTTATTCAATATCAAATAACGACATAAATAGGTTAGAAACATCGCGAAACTTTTACGGAAATATTTTTCCGTAAAATGGCATAAAATGCGTTTTTATCCGAACTGACCAATTAATACACATGGGGGCTGCCCAAATCAGTTCCAATAGTACTTGGGCAGTTCATGGGCTGCCCGAACAGAGACCAATTCACTGTTTGGACAACGGACACTCAGTAAGCCCGAAACTCACCCGATAACGTCGTTTTCGCCGTTTTCGCATATTTCAACTCCGAAACAATTTTCGGTAATTGTTCCAATGCCCAAAATACATCCAAAATATTTATACAACATACTTTTCATCACCAAAAAAACAAAATTTCTAGATCTGATTTGGTAACCAAAAATATCACTTTTCATGTTTTAAATCCAATTTTCTCAACATTAATCATATTAACATTAGCACCAACCAAAGCCACCACTTATGAAGAACTCAAGAACAATTATAGGAGTTACAAGAGTGGTAATAACACTCTAGAATGGAAACAAGTCATCAAATGATAAAATTGAACTAATATTATAATAATATTATCCAATCTAACTTCACACATACAATAAGCCTCCAAATCCATCCTACAAATCAAAAAGCCCCAAAATATAAGAAAAGAAGAAACCCTATAACTATTCTAGATATTTAAGAACAAGAAACAAGCTTTTTAAGTTTAAGAGTTATGAAGATTATCTCCAAATATCCTAAATTTCTTAAACTTTTTCTTGATTTCTTCATTTTCTTCCTTGTTTCTTCAAAGAATTTTGAGAGCTTTTCTTTAGGATGGGATTCGGCCATGGCTTCCTTATTGAAGGAAAAATAAAATTTTCCACTTTAAATATTATGCCAAAACTGACTTAGGGGTAAAAATTGGTATTTTGGTCATTTGGTCAATTGATCTATTTAATTAATAATAATAAGCTTTAAGTTAACAAATCCAATTTGTAAACTTTAAGCTTAATAAAATTATGCCACATGTAACCAATAATAACCAAACATATTGCATAACATTTATGTAATATTGAAATACTTTAATTATCTAGATATTTAACATTTAAACAACAAAATAATTAATTAATGTGATTATTATTATATATGTATTTTTATTTACATTAAATAACAAATACATATATTAATGGCATGTGTCAAGATCTCATTTGACAATTAATAATATGTGTAACGACCGATAATTTTTACTACTGTATACAATTGTACTGTTACGAAAAGGACAAAGGCACATAAAATAAATTATATTGAGACTCAAATATACTCATAGAATGACTTTGGGGATAATCGGTAATTTCTCGAAGTCCCGGGACGAGACTGTACAGTGTTCCCTTTGGATAGCCCGCGGTATTTGGGGCGTAACGTTTTCATATGAACTCTGATTTTTATGAATTTTATATCGACGGAAAGTTGAGAAGAAGAGAAAAGAATAATAATAAGAAGAAGAAGTAAGGAAACTTAACCCAAAATTTAAGTTGTTGGATTTTGTAAATTTGATGATAAAATATGAGTCTTGGCATGGTAATGATTACAATTAGATGGATAATGAAGTAAGAAACTAGTTGTGTTATGAAATGGAAAATTCTTGAAATCTTAGATTTTTGGGTAAATTGAAAATTATGAGATTAAAGAGTTGTTTGATGATGATTAAATGATAGTTTAGAATATGCGAAGTTGATATAATGTGATGAATTATGAATTGGATTTGTTATAGAAGATGTGAGGATGTATTCGGGTGAGTAAAATAGACTTTATAAAGAAAAACAGAAACCTAGAAAACAGGTTTGCGTCGCGACGTGTAAGAAGTTTGGGTCGCGACGCGACCTTGGAAAAGCTTCTGGATAAGGCGCATTGCGACACGCAAGACTTTGCGTCACGACGCGAAGACAGAAATTCATCCGAATTAGTTTTAAACCATACCAGTTCCACCCTAGCATGTTAGAGACCACCCTTAGGGTCTCGTATCCGTTTGAGAATACATAGTACACCATAATATAAGAGTGACATGCATTGAAGTGATAAGTAAGTGGTTGAGTGATAAAGTTTAAACTTATTTAGAATATGTCCCCCGTCCCATCTTCTAACCAAAATTGTCAATTTTACATCATCGCAGGAACAAGAACTCCCTCAGCAAGCGAGTAATGCCAGCCATATTTCAAAACTATGAGTGGACACCTCTTTCTTCAAGTTGATTTTGTTTATTGATTTATTTGTTCTTTATAAATTGAGACTTACCTTTTTCCAGCACATAGGGCGTTAGCCATGATTTATTACAGTTGTTTTCAGATAATAGTGATTTAGAAAGAAATGTTTTTCAAACTCGAGTTTTATTTTTCGGGGCGTGGGGGAAAAACCCACCCCAGTATGTAACTTATACAGAGATGAAATTGAAGGACAGAGAACATGTGCACATGTAGAGGACTGGGGGGACGGCGATACGTAACGCCCCCAAATCCTAGAGCAAGGCTAGGGGGAACACCCCTAGACCATAGTTTCAGAGCTTGGGTGGTAGCATAGATCTGCACCTCCAGTTCTAGTTTGTGGCTTAGGGGACGGCGATACGTAACGCCCCAAGACCACCAGTTTCAGGGACAATAGTGGCATGCTTTGGGGGACAGCGATACGTAACGCCCCTAAGTCATGGATTTGCACTGCTAGCTCCAGTTAGGTGTATTGGGGGACGGCGATACGTAACGCCCTCATACATCAAGGTTTTTCAGATATAGAGCAGTTCACATTGATCAGATTTTCAGTAAATAGTTTTTCAGAAACCAGAATTTTAAAAATAGTTTTCAGAAAGACAAGTTTTATAAAAGGAATTTCAGAAGAAGTTTTTAGAAAAGAATTTTCATATAAAGATGTTTCTGAAACTATGGTTTTGAAATCAAAAGCCTTTATATCAATTTTCAGTTTTTCTTCCACTCACTTAGATCGTACAGTGATCTAACCCCCCCACTCCCAGTGTTTGTTTTGCAGGTATTCCAGGTGGACGAGCTCGAGAGAAATGATACTAATGCAGTCACTAGGGTTTGTAGTCCATTAGTACAGAGTCAGAGAGCATAAGAGTCCAGTTAGAGTCAAAATAGAAGTCATGTACCAGTTTCTATTCATGTAGTAGTCGTTGTAAAGACACATGTTTTATGTATACAATTTTTGGAATTGAACTTGCATTATAAGTTGTTGAGTTTGGGCTACGGTCCCTTACATATTATATATATATATATTAGAGAAAAAAGTATCAGAAATTGAATAGCAGTTATCAGAGTCAGAGGCTTTTGGGGTTAGTACGGTCTATCCTATGACGGTCACATCTCCCAGATTGGGGATGTTACAAAGATGGTATCAGAGCATGGTCTAGGGAGTCAGTGACTGCAATGGGTAGAGTGTTAGGGACTTGTAAACATAGTATGTCTGGGATACTTTTATGTGGGGCACTACCTCTCCAGTATCTGATCCTCGAGTACGTCCTCAAGATCCATAGACATGTTAGTAAGCTTTCCTAGATCATTCGAATAGTATTCCTTACGAGAACATTTATACTCTAGATCCAAGTTAGGAATCTTCTTGAAGATATTCGGCCTATTACCAGAAGTACAAACAAGCTATGAAACCATATGGTAAGATTTTAAGAAAAGTACCCAATGGAGTAGGGAAGATGAGTTATAAGGAAGAAAGAGAAGATGCATAGAAGCTTAAAATAGCTAGAGACAGAGAAGTAAAGAGACAGAAAGAAATAGAAAAAGTTAAAAGATATACACCCATAAAAGTAGAAAGAGAGAGAGAAAGCTAGAAGAAGAGTAAGGAAAGGTATAGGAATGCCTAAGTGATCATAAGTAAGAAAAATAAATAGACAGAATCAGACTACTACAAGAACCCATAGTAGCCAAGAGAATAGTAAAGCCCCATCAAGTAATATAATTTCCTAGTAGATGTAAGATTCTATCCTTACTCAGAAAAGTTTCCTTCAAGACAATTCAATAGCCACCAAGTACTTCGTATAGATAGTAAGTTCCCCTAGTTATAAGGAAAAAGCCAGCAAGATAACAAAAGTAGGAAATCAAGGTTAGTCTTGAGAGTCCCAATGGATCAAGATGCCAAAGAGGATTTAGAGAATTCCAGATCCCCAAACCCATACCCAGATCCACAAGCAGGAAATAGGAATGGTTAGTTACCTTACCCCCAGCAATCTGATAGAGACAAGACCTCAAACTATCTAGCCCTCGAACCCTCCAGTGGCACCAGATAAGGAAGTTGTCCTGATAGAGCCTACCTCATACCTACCTTACATGAGGAATAGACCCTACCAGGACACAGAGCACCAGAACAAGGATACTGAAGCCCGTCGAGACATAAGATGTTTACCCTAGTCCCTACCAGCATAGGCATAGACGACCGTAAGAAATCTGATGAGAGTTCATGTAAGATCTTGGAAGGTAGATCACCCGGAAAAAGATTAAGAAATTTTTGAGGTTATTAGGAAGAGAACCCAGTGTAGCCCAAAGAACAAGACAAGTCATCACAAGGTTTGCAGCACTAGTAAAAGTCCACAGGATAGACAAATATGATAAAACCTAAGGATCAGCCCACCAACAAGTAGAAAACCATGGAAGTATAAAAGAACCAGACCTGTGAGGTTGGGGATATTTAGAAGTGATGAAGGTACTAGTATGGACCATAGAACAAACTGCCATATTTGTGATTGGTGGCAAGAGCAAAGAGCAGAGATTTAGGAATTAGCTAGAAGAGTGAACCACCACTAGCCTTAGTAGCATGGCGTAGAGCCAAGGAATAAGACATGGAGACAGCAAGAAGGAAACAGAAGTGGCAAAAAGATTTAGTACATACAGTGAAATAAGAAAATAAGTTTGGAGACAGTAAGATAAGTGAAGACCTCGGAGAAATCAATAAAGAGTAATGAATCTTAAGACATGGAGTAGTCGAATAGGTCCCCGCAGAACCAATGAAGACCCTCCCTTCCAGAAACCTCAATTATAAAAAGCGTGCAAACACCTAACCATAGCGTCACCAAGCTTTAGTGTAAAGCAGAAGTGTGTATTTGAAGATCCTTATGGAAGGAATATGCTCAACTTAGAATCTAGTAAAGAGAATGAATAGTGAAGAATGGCAATTGACAGATTTGGTAGATTGGGAGATAGATAGACAACCAAATCGATAAGTCCAGTATAATAAAGATAAAAAGCATGAGATAGAATAGTACGATGCCACAGTAAGTTGAGTTAAGTTTGGAAGCCACCGATGAATTAAGGAGCCCTTAAAGAAGTAAGAACTTAGAGGTATGAAAAGATCAGGAAAAATCACTCTTAGGAATATGGTGTACAACTTATACAGAGTCTCATGGTAGTGAGAAGGAAATACTAGGGTAAAGAGTAGCCCCTGAACCTAAAATTTAGTAGAGATATCCTAAGCAATCAAGTTAATAGAGTCTTCAGGAAAGTAAAGGTGTAAGGAGTTCAAGGATCTTAGACAAGAAAGAAACCTTGTAGCAGAGTAAGTTTATTAATAAAGAACATCAAAGAGAGGTTAGCGGCATTCAGAGGGAGAAAGCAATGACTTCGGAAGATTTAATAATAGAGACTAAACAGAAAAGAGTGCAGAGATGGCAATAGAAAGGTTTTAGAGACCACAAGTCTATAAGGATTTTGCAGAAGATGTGGTGTTTATAATAGTTGAAAATGATCGAAAGTAAAGTTTGAGAAGGCAAACCAAACACTTTTAGCAGTAGTACCCTAGCGTAAGGAGATATATCAGATATATACATTCATGAGAGTTTTAGGCTCATAGATGAGCAGTATGTGTATTTAGATCATCATAATTAGAAAACCTCGGGATAAGCTCCCACCCTCCCAACCCTCGATGGACAACAATCGTAGAAACGGATCTTTAAAGTTACTTCAAGATATTCCCAAAAATAAGTGAAAGTATAGTAAAGGAAGATCAGAAGCATAAGACTTTCAGATGCAGTTTAAGAACGAAATAAAGTAAGAGATAGTTCTGAGTAAAAAATTTAAGAAAGAAGTTGATAAGATGTAGTAGTACAGAAATAAAGTAGTAGTCAAGTAACAGCTGAGATTCTAGGAACCAAGGTTTGATGAATGGTGAGTATGTAAAGAAAGAGGATATTTCTCAGAAGAAAAAAAATACAGAGACATAGACCACAGGAGTTCTTAGTATAGCATAAGACAAAACAGAAGGCAATAAGAGTGCAAAGGAAAAAGTTTAGAAGTAAAGCTGTGGAGGTACAACGGCGGTAGTAAAAAAGATACCTAATAAGTAAAGACAAAGTGTGTAACTACAAGGTTTCGTAGTATCGAAATGCAACCAAAGATCATTTACGTGTTAGTCCATATAAAGCACATTAAGTACCCAGCCCCAGATATAGTTGACCAAACCACTACGGGTTTGGGACGGCCTAAGCCATGGGTATGGGTGGTTTGGTAGATGTGTAGAATAATACGAATCAAGGGAATAAGTTACTGCTAGTTGCGATTAGCATAAGGAGTGAATCCTCAAGGCATGTGATGTTTGCATGTATTTGAGAGATGACTCTTAACAGTACTAGAACATGGAAGGAAAATCAGTATGGAACACCGTAACCAGATTTATGGCAAAAATGAACATAAGGTATGAAAAGAACATGGACTATAGCTAGAATCGAGTCACCAGGGTCCCTATTTATAGCAAGAAGTGTTGTTTAAGCAAAAGTTTGCATACAGTTCAACTCCCAGCAAAGCTAACAGAACCCAACCTACTTAGTATAAACCCATTGGACGAACAACTATAAAGGACAAAAGGCATATAAAGAGTCAGACTTTACACCACATGGTCCTAAGTTATACATATAAGCAAAGGCAAGAGAATTATAACAAGGAACTGGTAAGCAGCCTAGTACGAAGGTAGATGTATATCCCTTCCGGAGTCAAAGCAAAATTAAAAGAACCCAGTTAGAGAAGCGCAAATACCTACAGAGATAAAGAGTCATAAGTAAATTTGAAAAACCTAGCCCAATAGTATGCGAAATACGTAAAAGGGCATTGATTTCTTAGTAAGAAGATTCTTAGAATATATCTTCTTATGGAATAAATATAAGAAGTATTAACAGTCAAGAAATAGAAGGAGTGGACATAAACCACAAATTTATAATCATTCAGAACTGATAACTCATGCGAGTAATGAGCTAGAATAAGAAGCGTATAATGAAAGATTTAGGAATGAGGCTCCTTGGTGCATCATAAGGACTTTAGCATGGCCATAGTGTAAAGTAACCAGCAGAAGTTATAGGAACAGAATGAAGAGTCCATCTCTCGATCTAGAATTTAAGAAGCACAAGGTATGAAACAAAAGCCAAGATAATAGAAAGATTAAGGCGAACGTGAGTTAGTTCACGGAAAGGTAAAAAACGTCCTAGCAGATGAAACAAGATAGTTATGAGTATTAAGTCAGTTCAGCTAGTGGTATAGGAAGAGAGCCCATAAACCCTCTGATCTATGGCAAGGTCCTAAGTTTAGAAAGGATTCGAGGACGAATCCTATTTAAGGAGGGGAGAATTTGTAACGATCGGTAGTTTTTACTACTGTATACAACTATACTGTTACAAAAGGGATGAAGACACAAAAAAAAATTATATTGAGACTCAAATATACTCATGGAATGAATGACTTGGGGACAATCGGTAAATTTTTCGAAGTCCCGGGACGAGACTGTACAGTGTTCCCTTTGGACATCATGTGGTATTTGTTGGAATTGTCTATGTTGGACAATTATGACCCATACCGTCACTATTTGTACAGATCATGGTGTTGTTGTACAAATTAACAATGTGACAAAGGAGATTGCACTCTTATCATTTGTGATTAGATCACCTAGATATATAAATGATAGGAGGTCCTTATGATTTGTTCCTGGATTGAGAATGATATGAGACAGTATCAGTCCATGAAGGATAAATCATTAAATATCCATAGTTAGAGTATTATCGAGATTAGACATCGATGAATACGTAAAAGACTAGTATTACACTTGTGCGCGTTATGTGGGCACAACGTCATAGTTCTCATATATTTGGGTATAGGATACTCTTGCAAGTGTAATAGGAGGTTATGTTTTACCGATGGTATGGGAAACAGCTTCGCTCTGGATAGATCCCCTCGGAATTCCATTGGTAGTATGACTATGTGTCTATGGAAGTCCGAAATCAGGGTAGGTGTATTTGGTCTTAACCTGAGACTTGCACCGCTAATACTTGCGACAATCAATATACTTTGGTTGCGGTAGTCCAGGACTTTAACAGGTTCTGTGTACGCCAATGCTGGGTATATTGAGAATCGTAGTGTGTTGGGTGTGATGTCAAGACGGAAGTATCACTCCAGTCATAGTAAAGATGATGGTCACGTAGGATACGGGACTGGTTCTCTTAAATGCTGCAGCTATCGGGATAAAATGACAAGGTCATGTTTATCCGATTATAGAGACTAGTTACCAGACAGCTGACATGTGCTTCGTACGGGGCAGACACAATTCCAGCCACAGGCCTAGCACGTGATATTCGATACTGGACAGAAATACGCAATACTACGTATACTACGCCTGATATAGATCCTTTATTCCTGTAAGGATATTTCCGGAGAATTGGGTAGGCATGGCACTTGTTAGAGGCCAACCTTGTCTTGTAAATCAGTATAAATGTAGTACTAGGTACTTACGTGTTCGGATAGTCCAATGACCGAATTAACTGCCAACATATCCGGGGATCTCATGGGTCGCTTTCCAAAGATTCACCGATGACGTATGACTCGCACTCTAAATTAATCTGGGATTAATTAGAAGAGAGAGAAAATTAATCTGGGATTAATTGCGGAGATATTTTATCTGGGAAAAATATCATTTAAATAGAGATAACGATTAATTTGGAATTAATCGATTAATTAATATATTCGATATATTAAACGAAATTGGATTTCGACGCAGAATTAAAATTAGATTTTAATTCGGGTGAACGAATTAATTTAGAATTAATTCGTTAGCGACGTGAATAGTAATTTCGCTAAGCGTAATCATTTAATTACGACGCAACGGAAAATTTGTTAATTTGGAATTAGCGAACCCGAGCCCGGGATTATTTGCGAGCGCATTCACATTTTGAATTCGAGCGCGGCACATAAGTTAAATCAAGCGTCAAATCGCTAGTCGCATCAAGCGTCAAATCACTTGTCACTTTGAGTGATGTGACTTGACAACTTGTGATTGATGTGATTGAGTGATGTTGGTGGTTGGAGCCATTTATGGCTTGACTTTTGAAATCCAAATTCATGGCAAATGCATTTGAAATTCAAATGTGTGTATAAGATACACAAATTTGGAATCAAACCAAATAACTCTCTCTTCCTCTCATCTCTCTCATCCTCACGCCCAAGGGGCCAAATTTTCTGGTTGTTGGGCTGTGACCGAAAATAAATGGAAGCAAGAGTGGGATTTTGTGGCAAAATCACAAGTGCTAGCACACTTACGAGACATACGAAGGTGATAGGGAAGTCCACCCATGAGCCGGGAATCGTTCGACGAAGCTTGGAGCTCGACGAAGGAGCTCAAATGGCCGAAACCAGTGGGCTGTGAACTGCTCACTGTCGAGCAGTGAAGGAAGACAGAAAATAGATTTTGTTGCCTCGTGCGTCGCTCTACCGATCGATGTAAGTATTCCGCAACTTCTTCGAGTGTTATTCACACATGTTTTCATGCTTATTATTGATCTTGGGACCTTAATAGAAACCAACAATGGTATCAGAGCAAGGTTTGAGCATGAAATGTTTAGGGCTTAAAATTTGGGTAAAATTGATTTTGAGCATGAATTATGAAATTGGATGATTAAGTATGCTTGAATGTGTTTTATATGATGATTGATTGGATCAATTTATTGAAAAATTGTTTGGAACATTTTTCCCCAAAATACTCAGCTTGGCCGAAAGTATAGGAGCCCTATATGTCTTGGTGATTTTGATTTTTGATTCATTGGATGAGTTAAAATCATTCGGGAATGTGATTTTATGTCGATTGTGGAATTAATTGGATTGAATTCGAATCGGACACAAAAATCCCCTCCATTGCCGAGAGCTAATAGCATGTATTGGGTTTGATTTTAATCAAAATGTGTTGGACATGTGATGATGAAAATGAGCATGATTAATTGTGTATATTGATGTTTTAGAAATGTTAATTTGGGTAATTAATCATGTTATACACTTTGATAATTAAATTGGGAAAATTGGATTTTTGGAATTTAATTATTTGGACCTTAAAATTGGATTTGGGCTTTAATGTTGTAATTGGGCTAAATGGGCTTGGTAATACTAAGTTAGGTTTAGGCAAATTGGATTGGATCCAATTGGGCCCAAAACCGCATCCATAAAGCCCAAATGCGACTTAATGGACCTTTAAAGTTTAATTGGGCCTAATGGGCCAAAATTGATTTATGGGCTTATGGGGTAACTCCCGGATTGGACTTTGGTTATCGGTTTGACCCGAGTTGACCAAAAGTCCACGCCTTAAGAAATTAATTAAAAGACCATTGGACTTTAATTAAATTGACGTTGGACGTTAATCGGGATTTGAGACCCGTTGCGATTAAATTTGGAATTTAAGTCGTAAAAGTTCATTAATAAAGTGTGATATTTAATTTGGAATTAAATAAGCGAATTAGAATTAAATGCATATTGAATTGGATTTAATTATGTTGTTTGAACATTGAATGATCACTAATTTATCAGATTAATTAATTGATTTGATTGATTGATAACATGCTTGTGTGCATACATGGTTGCGATTCATGAATAATGTATATCGGATGGATATTAGAAGGGTGGGACAATTTTAGAAATTGTTGTAATAAATTTGATTTATTAATTGGACCTGCTTGTCCAGCCTTATCACCTTCATATTCTTTGTATTCTATTCTCACCTATTCCCCTCAATGTAAATGAGGTTTCTTTAGAAGTGTAGTGTAACGGGTAGAAGTAAATACTTGTGCTAGCGGGAGAGAGAATAGTGAGATTTGATCTAGGATCAATGTGTAAAGTATCCATCCGCATATCATTATTATTTTTCATATGCACTTTATTATGTGTTTATAATGCATGTTTAAGGGTGTATGATGATGAGACCTTAACAAAGATAATAAATTGGTTGTCAATTTGCACTCGAAAAACCCTCGCAACATATTAAGCGTCTTTCCTTCCATTGAGTGATTCTCACTCAAGATCTGAGACTGGCATTGGCTTGTTGGCCAAAGTCAAGGCCTTTGTCCGTCGAGTATGTGTTTGAATCACGAAGGCTTTATTCCATATCAGTGTCTTGTCCAAGTTGTGGTTTGTTGGCCAAAGTCAAGACCACTTCTTGTCCATCGACATTGATTACGAAGCTTTCCATGGTCAATGGGTCGCGCTTAACTGGGATCACTAAGTTTGTTGTGCTAAAGCCAATGCTTAGTTGATTCAGAGGAAAAAGGTTAGGTAATACATTGGATGTATTGGCATATATAAGATATATGTTTCGGACTTGGATGTCCCCCTACCGGATCTAGGAATCGGATTGGATCCAATCGATCTTAGAGATCTACCTAGTTAATTATCATACAATTTGTTGGCCAAAGTCAAGATTGTGTGATATTTAACGGGATCCTAGCCCACTAGGAAACACGGTTTCCCGAGTACTTGACAGAGGGTTAGAGGCTCGTCAAAAATAGTGGGAGGCAAGAATTGAATTTGCAATATTCGTTCAATTACTTGCCATACGCGCTCAAACAAATATCATTCGTCGTTATAAATTAAATGTTAGTTGGACTAATATTTAAATGTTGTTTTAATAAATAGTTGGACTATATTCAAACTATTCATTTATAGTTGATTTTATAATTGGATTATAGTAATCAATATAATTGATATTAATCTATTAAATTATAGTTGATTATATAGTTGGATTATAGTAATCATTATATTAAATAGTACCTAAATCGTTGATTAAATAGTTGGACTATTAAAATCAAGATAAAAGTGAAAGATTGACATTTAAAACATAATCCTAGTGAGAATGTATTTGAATGGTTTAATTTTCAAATTGGGAATAAATTTCAGGATGGTCCTGGAAAATAATAAGTTACTTTATTTGATAAAATAACATATTATGCCTAAGCCCGGAGTTAAGCAAATAGTAGAGCATAATCTTTGGAAGATTTATGTAATGATAACTTAAGTACTTAATCCATTAAGCTTGTCGCAGTAGACTCCTTAATTCTTTATCATAATAAAGGTTAGATCCTTAAAGTATGATACTGAAATTGAAGGATCTTCATAAATCTATTTTTAGATTTTAGAAGTATTAAAATTGCAATAATAACTTTTGGAGAGTTAATGACTATTCTCAATGAGACAAAGTCAAAATTTGCAATTAGGCAAGTAGCGCAAGGCGCACCTTACTTTGATATTCTAGAAACCCGAGGCTTGGCCAAAGGCTTCTGGAATGTGGAAAAGGGCAAAGGAAAAATCATAATAATCTTCTAGGAAGATAAAAAGGACATATCCCAAAATGTCTGCCTAAATTGTGGCAAACGGGATCGCGGAAGCGTGACTGCCGTTTGGACAAAGCAGACATGAAGGAATTGAAGAACGAGCAAGGCTCTGACTTCAATATGTTTATCATATTATGTTCACAACTAGTATTAAAATTAGATTTTAAATACTTAGTGTGGTACATAAATATATACTGGTGTTCAGAATCTGCTTTGAGCAGGATACTGACTTCCATTGAGATTAATCTGCGAATTGGAAATGGGACGAAAGTCGCTGTTTCAACCGTAGATACCTAAGTTTAGGAACTACCTTCGGGTGTGTACTTAAATTAGGAAAATGTTATAATGTAACTAGTTTGACTAGATACATTATTTCTATATAAGTGTTTAACCCGCTGCGGGTGAACCTTTATATTCTAGAACACTAAAGTGTTTCATTATATAAAGATGATATTGAGATAAACACATTGGATGTGAATAACAGAATTTATTTTGAATATAAATAAATCTCAATATATAACATGACAAACAAACAGCTCAAACTGATTTGATCAGAAGAAACTGATGTGGCATTATTGTCTGGGACACAATTAAACAAGACTCGTATATCCACACTTTTGAAGAGTGGATACTAGGACTGATTTGATCCCATTCAAATAAAGTCTACGAATCTAGTTTATTGGACAAAGTGCCTAAAACACTATTTACTTTGTAAAAGTGCAAATGCCCCCGATCTGTTAGCCCTAGTTCATAGTGAAGCAAGTGGGCCCATATCTAGCTAGGCTAGAGGTGGACATGAATATTTCGTGACCTTTACGGATGTGGCATTACGTAATGGTTATATGTTTCTTTTGAAACACAAATCGAAAACTTTTACAGTTTCGACATGAAATAGACAAACAGATCGGCTAAAGTATTATACCATCACCGTAAGACCGTAATGGAAAATACTTAAGCAATAAGTTTCTCGTATACTTGAAAGAGTATAGTATTCTTTCAATGAGGACTCCTCCCGGAACACATCATTCTGACGGTATGTCCGAACAGGATAAACCGAATCTTTTTGGACATGATAAGGTTAATCATGAGTCGCTCTGAGCTACCATTTCCTTCAACGGATAAGCATAAACAGTGCAGAACTTATTTAGAATAAGGTTCCATTAAAATCTGTTTGACAGATATCATATTAGATATGAACGGGAAAGAAACCAGGTTTCTCATTCCTGAATATTTGGGTATGCTTGGCATATGTTTGGATTATACC
The DNA here is from genome assembly GCA_019454045.1 of Zanthoxylum bungeanum. NCBI lineage: Eukaryota > Viridiplantae > Streptophyta > Magnoliopsida > Sapindales > Rutaceae > Zanthoxylum > Zanthoxylum bungeanum. The sequence goes on along the minus strand of SKCR01030665.1, from coordinate 31,915 downwards.
AAACTAAAACCCAAATTGGATAAGTGCCAATTGTAGGTTATCCTAGGGGTACCATAAGTATAGTACTTATACATCTCACCAGAGAACAATTAGATTGTTGCTCACCATGCTGTTTTTCTGAGAGGAATACCGATATGCAGTGGTAAGTGGGAGGATAGTAAAACTCGATGAAAATCAGAGTAGTACTATTCCAGGCACCGAATCTTAATGGAACACAAATAGTTCATCAAGGATGAAACTATTACCAATAATCTTTGAATACACAAGAATCGCGTAAGTCGGAGAGAGTCAGAAAACAACCTGGGGTATGAGTTTCTGATCTCACCTCATAAAGATGTTAATCTTTTGAGGAATACCAACTGACTACGTATGAGAAAGTGATACAAGGTATCGACTCCCTATTATGGCAAAGTGCCATATAATCTGAAATGGATCCATGTATATCAACTATGTTTGGGCACTGATGTACCGCAAGACATTGTGCCTACTGGTACTTTATAAGTCTTCAAGGAAGACATACATGGATGGCAACATACCAACGTATAAAGCTAGGCTTTTAGCGGAAAGGTATCGTTATCAACATTGTGTTGATTACGATTCAACCTTTTAACTGTTGCCACTGTAAATCCATTTGGAGAATGCTTGCTAAAGCTGCATGTTTCATTTATGAAATATGTCAGCTTAATGGAAAATCGCATTCCTGAAAAGGAAACCTTTCGGAGGATGTTTATAACATCCTGATGGTTTTGTCGTACCAAAACTAGCAAACAAGGTTTGCAGGTTATTCGATCCATGTTTGGATTGAAGCAAGCATTAGGTTCTTGGAATTATCGTTTTGATGTAATCATAATAGTTTATGATTTAATTCAAAACGAAATGATTCTTGTGTATATAAGAAGGTTAGTGGGAGCGCACTGACAGTGGTTGTCCTATAAAATAATGATATAATATGCCATTTCTTGGAAATGATATTCCCATAAAATAATCGGTGAAAGCTTAGCTTTCGATAAAATTCTCTGAGAACTCGTACATTGAAAAATGTACGCGACCTGGTGTCTCATACGCTTTGAGCATATGGATTGACAAACAGGCCAATCCAAGTGATAGTCACTAGATTGATGTTAAGAACATCCGTTATTATCTTATAGAACTAAGGATGTTGTCTTAGTCTATGGAGAAGGAGAACTTGAAGTGACTGGGATCACTGTAGCAAGTTTCCCAAACTGATACAATGACTATAAGTCACAAACGGTACTACAAAGTTTTAATAACGGAACAGTGAGCTGGAAATCTTCCAAGCAAGATAATGTTACCGAATAAACAACAAATGCAGAATATTGTTGCAGCTGAGGCAGCAATAGAAGCCTTCTGGGTCAATAATAATCTAATTAGATTAGATATAGTTTTGTTAGCAGCTGAGCTAGGCGTCAGGACAGGCTAAAGAATTAATGGTCTCATCAACGATCCAGATATATACTTCAATATTCATCCGATTCGTTCGGATCATACATCGTGGCGATGTGATGATCGAATAAATTGCATCAGATGACAATCATGAAAATCCGCTGACGAAAGCATTTCTCAGCAGTTTGAGCCAACCGTACATAGTTCGGGTGTCAGGCACTCGAGTGACTGGCTATAGGCCAAATGGGAGATTGTTGGACAATTATGACCCATAGCGTCACTATTTGTACAGATCATGGTGTTGTTGTACAAATTAACTATGTGACAAAGGAGATTGCATTGGTAGTATGATTATGTGTCTATGGAAGTTCGAAATCAGGGTAGTTGTATTTGGTCTTAACCTGAGACTTGCACCGCTAATACTTGCGACAATCAATATACTTTGGTTGCGGTCATCCAGGACTTTAACAGGTTCTGTGTACGCCAATGCTGGGTATATTGAGAATCGTAGTGTGTTGGGTGTGATGTCAAGATGGAAGTATCACTCCAGTCATAGTGGAGATGATGGTCACGTAAGATACCGGACTGGTTCTCTTAAATGCTGCAGCTATCAGGATAAAATGACAAGGTCATGTTTATCCGATTATAGAGACTAGTTACCAGACATCCGACATGTGCTTCGTACGGAGCAGACACAATTCCAGCCCCAGGCCTAGCACGTGATCATTTGATACTGGACAGAAATACGCAATACTACGTATACTACGCCTGATATAGATCCTTTATTCCTCTAAGGATATTTCCGGAGAATTGGGTAGGCATGGTGCTTTGCTAGAGGCCAACCTTGTCTTGTAAATCGGTATAAACGTAGTACTAGGTACTTACGTGTTCGGATAGTCCGACGACCGAATTTACTGCCAACATATCCAAGGATCTCATAGGTCACTTCCCAAAGATTCACCGATGACGTATGACTCGCACTCTAAATTAATTTGGGATTAATTAGAAGAGAGAGAAAATTAATCTGGGATTAATTGCGAAGATATTTTATCTGGGATATAATATCATTTAAAGAGAGATAACGATTAATTTGGAATTAATCGATTAATTAATATATTTGATATATTAAACGAAATTCGATTTCGACGCGGAATTAAAAATAGATTTTAATTCGGGCGAACGAATTTATTAAGAATTAATTCATTAGCGACGTGAATAGTGATTTCGCTAAGCGTAATCTTTTAATTACGACGCAACGGAAAATTCGTTAATTTGGAATTAGCGAACCTGAGCTCGGGATTATTTGCGAGCGCATTCGCATTTTGAATTCGAGCACGGCACGCAAGTCAAATCAAGCATCAAATCGCTAGTCGTATCAAGCGTCAAATCACTTGTCACTTTGAGTGATGTGACTTGACAACTTGTGATTGAGTGATGTTGGTGGTTGGAGCCATTTATGGCTTGACTTTTGAAATCCAAATTCATGGCAAATGCATTTGAAATTCAAATGTGTGTATAAGATACACAAATTTGGAATCAAACCAAATAACTCTTCCTCTCATCTCTCTCATCCTCACGCCCAAGGGGCCAAATTTTCTGGTTTGCTGGGCTGTGACCGAAAATAAAGGGAAGCAAGAGTGGGATTTTGTGGCAAAATCACAAGTGCTAGCACACTTACGAGACATGCGAAGGTGATAGGAAAGTCCACCCATGAGCCGGGAATCGTTCGACGAAGCTTGGAGCTCGACGAAGGAACTCAAATGGCCGAAACCAGTGGGCTGTGAACTGCTCACTGTCGAGCAGTGAAGGAAGGCAGAAAACAGATTTTGTTACCTCATGCGTCGCTCTACCGATCGATGTAAGTATTCCGTAACTTCTTCGATTGTTATTCACACATGTTTTCATGCTTATTATTGATCTTGGGACCTTAATAGAAACCAACAGTCTAAGCTTCCCAATATCATATCAACAATGAAAATAACATGTGAGTACATCAAAGAGTTGCGGAATACTCACAATGATCGGTTGAACGACGCGGTGGACAACAAAAACTTCATTTTCTGCCTCCTCCAAGCTCGGCAGTGGGCTGTAATGGATCTCCAAGATTCGGCCTCAATCTTCCTCCAAGCTCCAAGCTTTGGTTGATGGTGATTCCAAGCTCATGAAGTGAGTTCCCTATCACCTTTGTATGGCTCCTATGTGTGCTAGCACTCAAGAAACTTGCCACAAATTTCCCTAGCTTCTCATTTAGTTCTCGGTCCAACCAAAAACTAGAAGAAAAATGGCATGTTGGCCGAGAGAGAAGAAGATGAGCATTTTGGCTCCAAAACGTAAAAGAGAGAGAGAGAGAGAGAGTGATGGATATATTTTGGTAATTCATTTTTGTGTATCTAATACACACTTTTCAATTTTCAAAAAATCAAATAAATTGATTTACCAAAAACAAATGTCAAGCCAATAAATGCTTGCCAACTACCACCATCAAGTCACATCACTCAATCAATGAAGTGACAAGTTGTCACATCACTCAAAGTGACTAATGATTTGACGCTTGATGCGACTAGCGATTGGACGCTTTATTTGACTTGCGTGCCGCACTCGAATTTGAAATGTGAATGCGCTCGCAAACAATCTCGGGCTCGGGTTCGCTAATTCCAAATTAACGAATTTTCCGTTGTGACATAATTAAATGATTAAGCCCAGCGAAATCACTAATCACGTCGCTAATAAATTAATTCTAAATTAACTCGTTCGCCCGAATTAAAATCTAATTTTAATTCCGCGTCGAAATCCAATTTCGTATAATATATCGAATATATTAATTTATCGATTAATTCCAAATTAATCGTTCTCTCTCTTTAATAATATTTTATCCCAGATAAAATATCTCCGTAATTATTCCCAGATTAATTTTCTCTCTCTACTAATTAATCCCAGATTAATGAAGTGTGAGTCATACGTCATCGACGAATCTTCGGGAAGCGACCCATGAGATCCCCGGATATGTTGGCAGTAAATCGGGTCGCCGGACTATCCGAACACGTAAGTACCTAATACTACGTTTGTACCGATTTACAAGACAAGGTTGGCTTCTAGCAAAGCGCCATGCCTACCCAATTCTCCAGAAATATCCTTACAGTAATATAGTGATCTATATCAGACGTAGTATACGTAGTATTGCGTATCTCGATCCAGTATCGGATATCACGTGCTAAGCCTGGGGCTGGAATTGTGTCTGCCCATACGAAGCACATGTCGGATGTCTGGTAACTAGTCTCTATAATCGGATAAACATGACCTTGTCATTTTATCCCGATGACTGCAGTACTTAAGAGTACTAGTACCGTATCCTACGTGACATCATCTCCACTATGACTGGAGTGATACTTCCGTCTTGACATCACACCCAATACACTACGATTCTCAATATACCCAGCAGAGGCGTACACAGAACCGGTTAAAGCCCTGGACGACCAAAACCAAAGTATATTGATTGTCGCAAGTATTAGCGGTGCAAGTCTTAGGTTAAGACTAAATACACCTACCCTGATTTCGGACTTCCATAGACACATAGTCATACTACCAATGGAATTCTGAGGGGGTCTATCCAGAGCGAAGCTATTTCCCGTACCATCGGTAAAACACAACCTCCTATTACACTTGCATGAGTATCCTATACCCAAATATATGAGAACTATGTCGTTGTGCCCTCACAACGCGCACAATTGTAATACTAGTCTTTTACGCATTATCGATGTCCAATCTCGATAATACTCTGACTATGGATATTTAATGATTTATCCTTCGTGGACTGATATTGTCTCATATCATCTCAATCCAGGAATAAATCATAAGGACCTCCTATCATTTATACATCTTGGTGATCTAATCGCAAATGATAAGAGAGCAATCTCCTTTGTCACATAGTTAATTTGTACAACAACACCATGATCTGTACAAATAGTGACGCTATGGGTCATAATTGTCCAACAGTATTTGGGGCATAATATTTTCATATGAACTCCGATTTTTATGAATTTTATATCATCGGAAATTTGAGATTGAGACCTACAACTTTCGCGTTGAATATTTTTCCAAATTCGGACCAAAGATGGGTCCAAAACGCAAGTCAAAAATTCAGTGAATAGTAATTTCGGACCCAAATACAAAAATCTCAAATTTTCTCTAAACTTCCACACTCTTCTCCAACCTTCCAAATATCAAATGACCCCACTATATAAGGAGTTCACTATTCAGTAATTCACAAAAATTAAAATGAAATGAAAAGAAAAGAAAGAAGAAGACGTGAGGGAGAGGAAGAAAAGGAGAAAGGAAGAAGAAGAAGAAGAAGAAAGAGGAAGCAAGGGTCCAATGCCATTCACCAAGCAAAGAAAAAGAAGGGAAATCATGGAAGACATGAGGGATTATAGAAATCAAGGAAAAACAAGGTAAAAGACTAGTTGTGTTATGAAATGGAAAATTCTTGAAATCTAAGTTGTTGGATTTTGGAAATTTGATGATAAAATAGGAGTCTTGGCATGTTAATGATTGCAATTAGATGGATAATGAAGTAGGAAACTAGTTGTGTTATGAAATGGAAAATTCTTGAAATCTTAGATTTTTGGGTAAATTGAAAATTGTGAGATTAAAGAGTTGTTTGATGATGATTAAATGATAGTTTAGAATATGTGAAGTTGATATAATGTGATGAATTTTGAATTGGATTTGTTATAGAAGAAGTGAGGATGTATTTGGGTGAGTAAAATAGACTTTAGGAAGAAAAACAGAAACTTGGAAACCAGGTCTGCATCACGATGCGAAGACATAATTCATCCGAATTAGTTTTAAACCATATCAGTTCAACCGTAGTATGTTAGAGACCACCCTTAGGGTCTCGTATCAGTTTGAGAATACACAGTACACCGTAATATAAGAGTGATATGCGTTGAAGTGATAAGTAAGTGCTTGAGTGAGAAATTTTAGACTTATTCAGAATATGTCCCCCGTCCCATCTTCTAACCAAAATTGTCAATTTTAGATCATCGCAGGAACCAGAATTCCCACAGCAAGCGAGTAATGCCAGTGAGATTTCAAAACTGTGAGTGGACACCTCTTTCTTCAAGTTGATTTTGTTTATTGATTTATTTGTTCTTTATAAATTGAGACTTACCTTTTTCCAGCACATAGGGTGTTAGCCATGATTTATTTACAGTTGTTTTCAGATAATAGTGATTTAGAAAAGAAATATTTTTCAAACTCGAGTTTTATTTTTCAGGGCATGAGGGAAAAACCCACCCCAATATGTAACTTATACAGAGATGGAATTGACGGACAGAGAACATGTGCACATGTAGAGGACTGGGGGACGGCGATACGTAATGCCCCCAAATCCTAGAGCAAGGCTAGGGGATGGCGATACGTAACACACCTAGACCCTAGTTTCAGAGCTTGGGTGGTATCATAGATCCGCACCCCTAGTTCTAGTTTGTGGCTTGGGCGACGGCGATACGTAACGCCTCAAGACCACCAGTTTCAGGTACAGTAGTGGCATGCTTTGAGGGATGACGATACATAACGCCCCAAAGTCATGGATTTGCACTGCTGGCTCTAGTTAGGCGTATGAGGGACGACGATACATAACGCCATCATACGTCAAGGTTTTTCAGATATAGAGCAGTTCACAGTGATCATATTTTCCGTAAATAGTTTTTCGGAAATAGTTTTTAGAAACCAGAATTTTAAAAGTAGTTTTCAGAAAGACAAGTTTTATAAAAAGGATTCAGAATAAGTTTTTAGAAAAGAGTTTTCATATAAATATGTTTTTGACACTATGATTTTGAAACCAAAATACTTTATATCAATTTTTGTTTTCCGTCCACTCACTTAGATCGTACAGCGATCTAACCCCCCCACTCCCAGTGTTTATTTTACAGGTATTCCAGGAGAACGAGCTCGAGAGAGGAAGGATACTGATGCACCCACTAGGGTTTGGAGTCCACCAGTCCATAGTCAGTTAGTGCGCGCGCGCACTGTAAAGCACATGTCTGATTTCATTTTTTTTTTTCAAGGCTTCAGCACACTGGAAAGTGAGCTAGAGCAATTAGGGTATTTTACTCTAATCAATTCTGGTTCCCCTAAACACTTCAAAAATACCCAAAATTAATTTTTAATTTCAATACCAACATTAACACATGTTATAGAATAAAAAATCAGTTTTTCAAAATATCAAATATTTTACAAAAACATAAATTTATTCTAAATACGCATTTGCGTAAATTTTGAATCCAATACACAAATCATTTTAGAATCCCAATAAGAAATATCTCGTGAATAATTCTAGGTCACCCAAAGGTGGTCAAGTGATTCTAGAATGGTAGCCATAGCTTTAAGCTTTAATCTAGAGTTCCAAAACCAACAACTAGGAATATTTACTTTAAGAATAGTTTATACCCAGTGTCAAAATTATTCTAAGGTCGATGTCATTCTTAGCATATCTATACATCAATCTAATATGCATAATGACAATACCATTTAAGATATGAAATAAAAAATGTAGTTATTTTATTAATAATAATAAATGTTCAAATCGGATTGGTACTCCAAGCACCAACTCCATCAAACTCCCATTTGCTTAGTGCCAATCTGGATGGTACCGTAGTCCCATCTCCTCCACATTTTTATCGAATAACTTAGGAGGTAAGGCCTTCGTAAGGGGGTCTGCTACGTTGTCTTATCATTGAAATTTCAAGACCACTATGTCTTTTCATTCATTATCTATCTAATTAAACGGTATTTCCTTTCCACGTGTTTAGACTTGGAATGCGCCCTCAGATCCTTAGCATGCATGATGGCTCCGTTATTATCACATTACAATGGGATCGAATCCATAATACTAGGCACAACGCCAAGTTCTGTGATAAAATTTCTAATCCAAACAGCTTCTTTAGCAGCTTCTAAAGCCGCTATAAATTCTGCCTTAGTGGGAATCGGCTGTTGAGCCTTGCTTTGAACAACGCCAACTAACAGCTCCACCGTTAAAGGTAAATATGTATCCTGATGTAGATTTTCTATCATCTGGATCTCCTTGGAAGTCGGAGTCTGTATAACCCTTAACTTGTAGCTCATTTTCTCCATATATCAGAAACTTATCCCTGGTGCCTTTAAGATATTTTAGAATATGTTTCACGGCGGTCCAATGATCATTACCTGGATCAGATTGATATCCACTAGTCAAACTGATGCTGAAATTGATATTAGGTCTAGTACATAGTATAACATACATTATGCTTCCAATACAAGAAATATATGGCAAGTTAGCCATTCTAACTCTCTCTTCCTCAGTTTGAGGTGCCATTTTCTTTGAAAGATGTATGTCGTATCAGAAAGGTATATTTGATGTCTAGCAGTTGGTAAAACTGTACCTTTGTAACATCTTATCTATGTACGTCAATTGTGACAACCCTATGAGCTTCTTAACTCTATCCCGGTAGAGCCTTATACCTAGTATATAGGAAGCTTCACCCATATTTTTCATGGATAAGTTCTTGGAAAGGTAGGTTTTCACACTTTGCATCATCCCTATATCATTTCCTATGATAAAGATGTCATCTACATACAAGATTAAGAAAATTATCATGCTCCCACTAACTTTCTTATAAACACATGGTTCTTCCTCATTTTTTATGAATCCAGATAATCTAATTATCTCATCAAAATGACGATTCCAGCTTCGGGATGCCTGTTTAAGTCCATAAATAGACTTTTGGAGCTTACAAACCAAGTTTGAAGTCTCACTGGATACGAAACCCTCTAGTTGTTCCATATAGATATCCTCCTCAAGGAATCCATTTAGGAAAGCGGTTTTCACATCCATCTTCCATATCTCATAGTCGTGATATGCAGCAATGGCTAAAAGAATCCTAATGGATTTTAGCATGGCTACTGGTGAAAACGTTTCCTCATAGTAAATCCCAGGACGTTGAGTGTAACCTTTTGCTACCAGTCGAGCCTTAAAGGTTTCCACCTTTCCATCAGGGCCCTCGCTTCCTTTTGTAAACCACATTTACAACCAATAGGTTTAACTCCTTTAGGAAGTTCAACTAAGTCCTAGACTTGATTGGCATGCATTGAATCCATTTCAGATTTCATGGCTTCCTGCCATTTCCCAAATCAATATCCAATATCACTTCTTTATACGTTGTCGAATTTATTTCCTCCAAGAGGAGAACATCAAGGCTCACATCATATGTTAAAAATAGTCTCTCAGAAGGCCTTGATATTCTATTCGACTTACGTAGAACATGTGTTGTAGATCCTTCATCTAATTGGATCTCTTGTTCCATCTCAGGTTCCTTAATGTTGGGGTCAAACTCATCAAGTTTAATCTCTCTACAATTCCCACTTTCTCTTAAAAATTGCTTTTCAAGAAAAGTTGCAAAGCGAACAACAAATACATTTCGTTGCTCGGAATCATAGAATTGATATCCTATGGAATTATCAGGATATCCAACGAACCGAAATTTATACCCTCTGGGTGCTAGTTTATCCCGCTGCGTAATTCTAACGTATGCAGGACAACCCCAAATATTTAAATGTCAAAGACTTGGATTTCTACCGAACCATATCTGATAGGGGGTCGTAGAAACGGCTTTCGATGGAACCCTATTAAGTATGTAGACAGCAGTTTGTAAAGCGTAACCCCAAAGGTAATGAGGAAGATTTGTATAGCTCATCATGGATCGCACCATATCTAATAAAGTACAATTTCTACGTTCAGACACACAATTGTATTGAGGTGTTCCTGTTGGGCTATATTGGGCGAGAATTCCATTCTCCCTTAAATAATTTCTAAATTCTTCACTCATGTATTCACCGCCTCGATCTCATCTAAGGCATTTGATGAATTTACTGGTTTATTTTTCTACTTCGTTTGAATATTTTGAACTTGTCAAATGTTTCCGACTTATGTTTCATCAGATAGACATATCAATATCTAGACTTGTCATCTGCGAAAGTTACAAAGTATGTTGAACCATCATGAGCGGCATGATTTAATGGACCACACACATCACTGTGTATTAGTTCCAGTAAATCTCTGGCACGGTGTCCAACACCTTAAAATTGAGCTTTGTCATCTTTTATTGGATACATGACTCACAAATTGGATAAAGATCAAAGGTAAGATTTTCAATCAAACCATCTTTTACCAATTTGGATAGACGTCTAACACCTATGTGACCCAATCTCATATGCCATAATTCAGTATTATTTAGTTCAGACTTCCTACTTGTATTTTTCTCTATATTAAAGACATCTCTACATGTTTCGAAAACATAGTGACCATTTGATAAAGAACATTCACATTTCAATAAATTGTCTTTATTATATAAACATTAAGTTTCATCCTAATGTTTATTTTATATCCCTCTTTATCTATATTAGCAGTGATATTATTTTTCTGATAAGAGAGGGAACATAATAACAGTCATGTAATTCTAATTTACATCCATTTGGGAGATCTAGAACAATTGTTCTATGGCCTTGACATCCAATGTCTCTCAATTGCCAACTCTAAGCTGGATCTCCCCTTTATTCAGCCTTCTTTTAACCCTCATTTCCTGCACGGAATGCAAATATGAGTAGGACTGCCAGTGTCTAACAGCCATCCACTATTTACATCTAAGGCTATGAGACGTCAATAATTGGAAAAATACAAAGCGTACCTGAAGGTCATGCTTTTCCTTTTAGCTCTGGACAATTCTTCTTCCAGTGTCGAGAATTCTTGCATTGTAGACATTGATCACGAGCTACTTTCGGTTTTGCGCCTTTGCGCTTCTTGGAGTTTTTCTTTGATATCTTCTTCTTCCCCATCTTTATTTTCTTTGACTTCCCAGAAGTCTTTGAATAGCCAGTTCCACCATGGAGATATAGTGTTGGGTTTCCTTTCTTCAAATCTTGCTCTGCCATACGTAGCATGTTATGAAGTTCTTCGTATGTGGCTTGCATCGAATGCATATGGAAATTTAATACAAAGTCAGCATAAGAACCAATCAAAGAAGACATAATCAAATTACAGCCCAGCTGACCGGTGCGTAATCACACGCGTATAACACAAGTGCACATATTGTTCAAGTAGTATAAAAAGTATCTATCCCACGAGGACTTAAAACCTAATGGATTGATTATTTAATTTGGTAGTGACTTTAAAATTAAAACAAGTAAGAGAAATAGCGCGAAAGTAGATTGAGGGAAATTCAATATTAATAAACTATCCAGAGTTGTGAATTATTCCAATATCTTTTTAAAAATGAAACGGTTATTTTATGTTTGTGTAATATATTAGTTTACTAACCTGGAGCACGAAATTCTACAAAAGCCTTTGTCGATGGTCAGATGTAAATACATAGTATAACCCAATTAATCATATGTCTATGTCAACCAGTTACCTGAATTCATTAAGATTAAATTCAATTGTGGTTACCCCCGCCCGACAGGTATATGTCCATCCTGTAAGGAAATCTATTAAAGGGTATCTATCCTCAAGGAAGATCGTGGGCTATTAAGTGTAGGACGGAAACCTAAAATTCCTTTGTCAAGTTTATTTTAAGTTTACCACATCAATATTATTAATGGCCAGTTAACAAGAAGTATTAAGCTTAAGACTTAATAAATAAACCTTTATATTACCCAACTATAAAAAAACCCTTATAAACCGGTGATATTGAAATTCATCACAACCCCAGATAACAGACTTAGTTACGACACATATCTAAAGCTAATAAGAACTTAAATAAAATAAAAGACATAAAGTAAATGCTGGAAAATAAATGCGGAAAAGTAAATGCTGAAAAGTAAATGCTGGAAAGAAAATACTGGAAATTTAAAAATATAAGAGTACAATAAAAGAAAATGATGGGGGTTAACGGATTCACTTTTATTACTACTATTTTAGATATCTCTTATTAATATATTAACTTTGCATTATTTTACCAACCAACCATATAGGCGGTAACCTGATTAAGTCAAATTAATAATTAATTACCAACCGACCAATCAGTCGGTATCCAGTTTAGTCAGGTTAAAACCAATTTCATTAAGTCCAACCGACCATAAGGCAGTATCCTCATTAAGTCAGGTTTTAAATAGTTATTATATTATAATTAAGGGAGATTAATCTAAATATTAGTAATAAAAGCTTTACCTTTTACCCCAGCAAGGGGGTGCTACCTCCTCATTTATGAAAAGTAAGGACTGAAAAGTAAAGAAAGGAAAGTACTATTGCGTAAAAGTAAAGACTAAAAAGTAAACAAAAGAAAGTGCAAATGCAAAAATTAATTACTGAAAGCTGTAAATAAACAAACAAGATATAATTTTCTTAGTATTCTTAAGGTTTTACATAGAAGAAAGTATGAATTCAATTCTTAAATTTTGGCCTCTATTTATAGGGAAACATTGGCTCCCGCGTCGCGACGCGTAAAGTGTGCTTGCGTCACGACACGCCGTAGATCTTAGACGCGTGGCATGACTTTTTCTAGAGATGATGACACGTGGCAGCCTGAATGATTATTTCAATAATTGTGCTGACGTGGCGATGATGATTGTCGGTAGCATGTGATGATGACACGTGTCTGGCGCACGTTAACATGATTTGTTGTGATGTTCACACGTGGCAAGCGCATGTTAGCAAGGCAAACTTCTCTGATGATGACACGTGTCCGGTGTACGTTAGCAATACCCGGCGTATGTTAGCCGTCGCGATGCAGAGATGTGCGTCGCGATGCGCAAATGACAGTTTTGCCTTTTTTGTCCGTTTTTCACTGTTTTGGCCCTGATTTGATTCCAGATAGTCCTAAAACTTTATTTATCTACAAAATAACACAAAACACATCAAAATATTCACAAAACGCAAGAAACTATACAAAATATTAGGTTAAATGAGTGGGAAATAGTGATACATTTACCACTAATCACACCCCCAAACCTAACATTTTGCTAGTCCTCGAGCAAAACAATAAAATAAAATAACATAAACATTTTTAAAATAAAAATTAAACTAAGCCACTTTCGTAGGGATCACGATTGCTTTTAGTGTATGCAACAAGCCTTTAAACCCCTAGGTGTCCCTAGTGGACGAGTTGTAGTCTCGTGAGGGCTTACAGCGACGATACCCACAAATGTCAATATAAAACTAATGCACACAAAAGAAAAAAGACAAGAGAAAAGAGAATAAACAAGTTAGTGACTAAACAGGTGAAACTTCTTATCCAAGTTAAGAGTTGTTTAATTTCTTTCTAAATTACCGAATAAGTAAATTTTACGATTATTTTTACCATTCTCCATATACACAGCTAACAAGGTTTTAATCAAGTCATTGTGCCCACAATATTCATAAGTGTAGTTGAAAAGAAATTAATATTTTTGTCCTAAAGTTATATCAGACTTCACACCTTTTTTTAGCAATGGAATATTTTTCTGATTTTTTTTATTTATATACAATACCATCCATCCATGTAGCGAGCTTTGGGTCAGTGACTCCCAAAACAGTTGGCTTTAGGGCACTAGGTGTTAAAATACCCTTACAGACTTAATTACTCGGATTCAGACACACACACACATATATATATATATATATATATATATATATATATATATATATATATATATACATTTTTTTAGATGCTTCTTACAATTAAACTAGACCACTGAATATTACAAACTTTTCAATTACAGCTCATGTCTGTATGTTACCATGCAAGTTGATAATACCTGTCAACTGAGCATATGAAGATCCATTTTAGTCAGTATTATGGAGAATTCACAATTAAATAATTCAAAAAGAAATAAACAAAAATTAACTTGTTACGAAATAGGTTGAGATACGTCTCAGGAGTGGAAATCCTTACACAGCTATCTCATACCAATTTCACCTGATTAATCAAATTAAAAACACAAAAACACAAATTTTTTTTTTTATTTTTGTAAAATTTTTTAATTTTTTTGAATTTTTTTCAAAAATTTTGACGAAAAATCAAATAAAAATAACACAATAAAAACAAGATAGTAGTCAACTATTCCCCTCCCCCAAACCTAAATGAGACATTGTCCCCAATGTCTTAAAAATAGAAGAATAGATTAAAAAAAGTACCTGGTTAGCTGAAATTCTACATCTAAATGAAGAATTAAAGGTTAAGATCCAGATTTATCCGACGCTTCTTACCACGATCATTATCGGACCAATTTATCTTGGAAATGATAGGGTCAAATTGTGGTTCAAAGGCTAAAAGTTGGTCAATTAAATCATGGGCAGTTCTAGCAGTGAAGATGAGTTCTTTTACTGGTTTTGATACGAATCAATTTCTCCGGGCATCATCAAGAGACACACAAAAAGAAAATCATAAAATCCATCAGCGTTAAAAATTCTAAGTGGTTCGGTGTATGTATTCAAGTTCGCCCAAGATAACACTGTAAAAATTTCCCCCATCGTGCCCAAGCCACATGGTAAAGCAATAAAAGCATAAGCACAATTAATTATTTCCACCAGTCGTTCAGACATACCTGGCACGATCAGTTCCTCTCTGTTTGATGGTCCTATAAGATTCGCTTCTACCAAGGGTTTTGGGATGATTCCCAGAACTTGACTGCCTCATTCCTGTACAGCCCTTGAAACGATCCCCATTAGTCCAAGATTTCCACCGCCATATACTAAGTGTATATTTCTTTCACCAATTACTCGACCCAATTCTTGTGCTGTTGCTAAAAATTCTGGTTTAGAACCAACACTAGTACCGCAAAACACACAGATGTTTACAACTCGTCTTCTTGAAGTAGCTTCCATTTTTATTCATCAATGTTGATGTCTTCAAGAGGTGCAATGATGAGTTGAATTTATAGAACCTGAAAAAGGGTGAGTAATAATAGCACTAGTACCTGCCAAATGACAATTATTAGCTAAAAAGCAAAATAGATCGTGAAAATTCAAAAAGTCTTGATCCTGTCGGAGAAAATAAAAGAAAATGACAAAAATATCACAATTATTAGGAAAAGACAAAGAGATAATAATATTTACAGGAAGTAACGACTTGATTTACGTCTATGCGTTAGGGACAAGTTTCCCATTGTCTTTCCTTTCGGAACTGTGTATATAACATGTGAATTGCGTGATGCACATATCCACTGGAATGCATCTCAAGAGTCTTAGATATGTCATCCAAAGACTCCTTACTCAAGCCATTCCTAATGAATTTAATTTTATCTTCACGGTTATCAGACACCATTCCTAAAGAACAACAACGAGTATTACATGTCATACGAGCACATTTATAGCAAACAACCATTCTTTTAGCTCTTCTCTTTTTAGCATAGGTGCTTCTTCATAAACTAGACAGATATGAAACAAAAGAGTCAGAAGACTCACCTGCCAATCGGACCCGTGCTTCAATAATCCAACGAATGTCATTAGAAATACCTTTGATCATCAGTAGTCTCATTCGTTCCAAGCGAGCTTTGTAGACTTTCATCAGAGAGTTTTGAGGGAGAGAAGGAAATTACTTGTGAAGATTTGCAAGAATGTCTTCCATCGTGAAATGACTTTACCTGCAAAAATTAAACACACAAAAATAAAACACACCAGATCATAATATATACACAAATTGTATTGGTTGCCTCCCTGCTAGCGCTAAGTTTAAAGTCGTCAGCTAGACATGACTGCCCGAATGTTAGACTGGATCTAAAAGTGTGACACTTTCTTTTTGTCGCTCAAATGATTCTCCCCAGTAGTGCTTGACATGCTTGTTTTTAACCTTGAATATTTTGTTGGAGTTGGGATCATGTAACTCAAAGGCTTTATCTGGTAAAACTTTGGTGATTAAGAATGGATCTGACCACCGTGATTTTTGCTTCCATGGGAAGAGTTTCAACCTTGATTTGTTTAATAGTACAATCTGCCCTGGTTCTAGTTGTATGCGCACTAATTTTCATCATGTCTCTCCATGGCCTTTTCTTTGTACAATTTGGCATTCTCAAAAGGCTGTATGTGAAATTCCTATAATTCATTGAGCTAGTGGAACTGTTTCTCTCTGTTGCTTGTAGTGCAAGAATAGGGTTTTTCAGTGCACAGTACACTTAATCTTCAGGCTCCACAGAAATTTACATTGCATTGGAGTTCTGGATGGTACTATGTATAACATCAAGTCTGAAACATTCCTCCTTCTTTTCGTCATCCTGGAAATTCATGGCTTTGATAACATTGAATGTTACTTCTTGGTCATGTACCATCATAGTTAGTTCTCCTTTTTGTACATCAATAATGGTTCGACCTGTAGCTAAGAATGGTCTCTCGAGGATGATCGGCACATCTTCGTCTTCCTTCATATCAAGGACAATAAAATTTGCTGGGAAAATAAATTTGTCAACCTTGACCAGCACATCCTCAACTACACCTCTCGAAAATACGAGCGTTGTAGCGACGCTATCCGGGCTCACGACCCGGTCGGAGTACGGAGTAGCCCGCGGGGGACTAAACCGGAGAAATAAAGGAGTCGACACCCAATGTGAACTGGGAAATGATATAAGGCCGCACTCACCCCTCACAAGTGAAGACCTCAAACCGTTGGGTTCGGAATGGTCCCTTACTTATGCCAACTGTAATGAACAGATTTATGCAATGATGTAACCAAGTCTTATAAAACACATGCAAGATAATTCAAATAACACACAACTTTGAACACCCATAAACATGAATAAAAATGAAAACAAATGCATGATTCCCCAAATATATTAAACAAAGAAACGTGATAATGTAAATTAACAATAGAAATCGAAATTGTCAATAATGATAGCAAATAATCAAGTGCACGATGTAAAAGAAATGACTAAAGAGACAAATATGCCTAAAACATGATAAAGGAACATGTCCAGTGTGTAAGTGTTCGAGTGGCGTTCGTAAACACATTTGAACGAGATTACCAAAATGGTATCTACGACGACATAAACATGTGCGTGAATGTTTCTCAAGCGGTACATGGAGTTGTATCCCAAGTACAGACCGCACTACCGTCCATTTGGATTCGGCTACGGAATTTATGTCTGGGTTTCCATCTGATATACCACGAGAGGCAACACTCAAGCATTAACACAACACAATCATTAACCCAATGTTGACATACATGAAATATGATAATGCATATAATAATAAATAACCGAAGAGACAAATATGCGAAATAACAAGGAATATCAATAACAAAAAACAAATGTGGAATAGTAAAAAAATGATAAACGTATATTAAATGCGAAATAATAAAAGACTAATTATACGAAATAAATACAGAATAATAAATATGTGACCAAAGAATTTGGCTGTTTTCAATGTAGTACTTCGCATACCCGGTTGGACGTATTTCACGTCCAACCAAGCATGCCATTTCCAGGACGACAAAATAAAATATAATAAAGGGTGCCCTCAGGTCTTACCTTTTAAGTCGCTTATCGGGAGCGCGTTGGGACGTCACCGGAAGGGTTAATGTTTCTACTATTTTTTTAGTTCGTTGGCTCGCTGTTTCCACTTGCTGTTTTCTCTATTTTCACTGCTATTTTAGTCTCTATTTTGGAATGCTTTAAGGTTGGTTTTCGTTGTGATTTTTGGACTGGTTCGAGGTGATTTTTGGGACTGCTTTATTCATTGTTTTGGGATCTATTTCACGTGGATTGGGGCTACAGTTTGAGGCTAATTTTGTGAGTGTTTGATCGGTGAAAGGCCAGTTTTGGTTTGTGTTGTTACATGTGTGCGTGAGTTAGTGAACATCGCGTGTGTGGCTTAATTTTTGGTCGGTCAAAGGGGCTTGTTGGTTGTTTATTGATTCATTCAGATGGTTATTTTGTCTTCACGTCGCTGGGGGCTTATAAGCTATTGTGTGTGTTGTATTTGGCTTAGTGGAAGGCAGGTTGGTTTGATTTATGGTGATTGTTTGGTCGGTTGTGAGTGGGCTGATTGTGTTTGTTGTGTAAGCTTTTGTGTGTGTGGTGTCAAGTTAAGAGAGAAGAGAGTGATGTTTGTTGATGAGTGTGTCTTGAGTGTGTGGCTACGTGGGTGGAGATTGACTGGTTTGGGTTTGTTTGTTGGTCTGTCCGTGTGTGGCATGTGTTGCCGTGAGAGAGAGAGAGCAGTGAAGAGTGAGGGGGCCAATAGAGATAAAGGAATGGCTCAAGGTGTTTAGGGTTTTTTTGTTGTTTGTGCGTTGTGTAAGAAAAGAGAGAGATCCAAATGTGGAGAGTCTAGGGTCTGTGTATTTGTTTTTTAGTTTTTGTTTTGGTCGGCTGTCTGGTATTTTGTCTGTTGTAGTTTTTTATTTTTTGAAGGGTTGAAAGGTGGCGTGAATATTAGGGTTTAGTTTAGGTTATGTTTTATAGTGGTGCATTAGGGTTAGGGTTATGCATGTGGGCTTTGGATGGGTGCGTATGGGCTTTGGATGGGTGCGGGGGTTTTGGGTCAAGATTATGTTTAAAATAGGAATCGACTAAGCGAACCCGCGGCTAACTAGCGAATTTACATTTGACGAAGCTATTAATTTCAAAATTTTCCCTTCCAGCGTCTGTTTCCCACGACTTTCGCGACTTATCGGGTAGTGCCTCCATACTAGGGTCATCATTGGGCATTATGCAAAAATGCATTGTCTACAGTCGCCCCCACTTTGATGGGGCTTGTGTTGTGTGTGACAGTGACAACCCTATCAAAGTTATGCATGCATTTTTTACTTATCTGGTTCATCGGCTGTCATATTTACCTGCTGCTTTGTGAGATGCTTCGAACTGAGTTGATCTGGTGGTGAGGTGTTGCGACCCCTAAGGTTCATCCATGTAAGATGCTGTGATCTCTAGGATTCTTTACCGAACTGAGCTGATTTGATGGCGAGGTGCTGCGACCCCTAAGGTTCATCATTGCAAGATGGTGCAATCTCTAGGATTCATTACCGAACTGAGCTGATGTGAGGTGGTTCATTCCCAAACCGTGTTCCATTCCCAGAGCGCCATTCCGGGCTTGCTAATCCTCATTCCCGAGGTGTTGCTAATGTGATGGTCCATTCCCGAACCATTACTGTGTGAGAGGTGGTCCATTCCCAAACCATTACTGTATGAGAGGTGGTCCATTCTCAAACCGTTACTGTATGAGAGGTGGTCCATTCTCGGACCGTTACTTGAGAGGTGGTTCATTCATGAACCGTTACTGATGAGATGGTTCATTCCCGAACCATGTTGAGAGTGGGCTTTGTTCCCTAACTACGCTTAGTGTGGGCTTTATTCCCGAAATGTGTTGACTGTGGGATTTGTTCTCAAACTGTACTGAATGTGGGCTTTGTTCCCGAACTGTGTAGAGAGTGGGCTTTATTCCCGAAATGTGCTGAATGTGGGCTTTGTTCCCTGGGCTTTATTCCCGAACTGTGTTGAGAGTGGGCTTTATTCCCTGGGCTTTGTTCCCGAACTGTGTTGATTGTGGGCTTTATTCCCCAAAACTGCTTGTCTTTGCCGATTTTTCATTTTCTTCAAAACCTACGAACAAAAATAAGACAAAAATTACGTGCATGTGATGTGTATGCATGTATACATGGATGTATTTCCTATTCCGATGGGTTAGGAATTTCTTGTGTTCTTTGGTGCCCCTTGCCTACAAATGTCTTCGGTCGTCCCCAGGGCCTGCTTACAGTTTCTTTCTGTCAATTTTCTTCTAGCGATTGTTCAGTTCTCTTTTGTCTTATGGCTCAAGTTCTCGATATATCCCTTATTCGCGGGGTGGTAGACTGGTCGCCCCTAGACTTGGCTTAGCTTTCTGCTCTCTACTGTTTGCACTAGGTCAAGGTAGACTACATGATGTGGCATTACATATCATCATACTATATTACATGCTACGAAATAGTCCCAATAGTTATACATATTATTGTCCTCAAAGAATGCTCAATAATGAAACTAGAGAACCTTTAAAACACTCGATGCAACTCAAATCCAAGTCTTTGAATAAATTATCTAAGCCAGACTCAAAGTGTGTGTGTGCAAAGGTTTATTTACTGCTTGATTCCTATGTAAGCCAACTCAATGATTTCGTTTAAAAATTGGGATCGATGGGTCAAACCAGCCTAGATGTCTCAATTATGCTCTGCAATTGCTTTTTCGTGCTCAATATGGTATGATTTTCTTTTTCTTTTGTCTCTCTTTCTTTTTTTTCTTCTCTTTCTTTTTTCTCTTTGTTTTTCAACATACCTACCCTTTAAGGTAGCATTTCTCCTCATGGTGGTCCTAATACTCGCTCATGGGTAGCTTCACGCTTATCGGTTATAGGTGGTTTATTTTTATTTTTGCTTTAGAGACTTTTATTTTATTTTCAACCATACCACACATCATGATAGACATCTAAGCAAACGGTCATTCATCGACCTGCAATTTCTTCAACTAGTCACCTTGCCAACTACTCAGGTTTTCAACGCTATAAACCTATGATTAAGTGCTCACGAGTCTAACATAGATCAATTACTCAAAGTATCAGATAAAAGCGCATCAAGAACTTATCGTTTCTAAGATTTCACCCAAAAGCAAACCATTTCATCATCGAACTTATGTCTAACTATTAAGGACTAAAAACAATTTTCTTTTTTTTTCTCTTTCTTTTTTTTTTCTCTTCTTTTTTTTTTCTCTTTTTTTTTTTATTTTTTTTCTCTTTTTTTTACTGAAGGCCCCCCAATGGTATTTCTATTTTTGCCATAAAGTTTTCTGTTTCTCGGCTTCCTTTTCCCGATATCCATGTTTGCTAAACTCTTCTTGAAAAATCACTCTTTCTCTAACCCAACGGATATCTATGATGGCTTTAAGACACAGGGGTTAACATGATACGTGTATGCATGAGATGCATGAGATGCGTGCGATGTATGAGATATAATATGCATGTGGTTATCAAAAGAATAAAGGGGCAACTTCTATAAGATATATGACTATGGTTCACATGCGGGTTTATAAAAGTAGATAAAGGCTCCCGCAGGTGAATGGGTTGCCCACAACTAGGTCTCCCCACTCAAGGGTTCGAGCGACCAAATGAGCGCACCTTTTTTATACCTTAAGGTACGTGCCAATGAGTGATGATGCCATATAACGATCCCCCACTCTGAGCGAATGTGACTTCACGATATATGATGCCATCAAGGTAAGAAAGGGTATGCAAAATATATGAGACAAGGATAACTAAAGTAAAAATCAGAAACATTACAAGATATTATTTCGGGGCCGATTCTCTATCCCCAGTGGAGTCGCCAGAATATAGCGACGTTGTCCGGGCTCACGGCCCGGTTGGAGTACGGAGTAGCCCGTGGGGGACTAAACCGGAGAAATAAAGGAGTCGCCACCTAGTGTGAACTGGGAAATGATTTAAGGCTGCATTCACCCCTCGCATGGGAATACCTCAAACTGTTGGGTTCGGAATGGTCTCTTACTTATGCCAACTGTAATGAATGGATTTATGTAATGAAACCAAGTCTTATGCAACACATGCAAGATAATTCAAATAACACACAACTTTGCACACCCATAAAAATTAATACAAATGAAAACAAATGCATGATTCCCCAAATATATTAAACAAAGAAACGTGATAATGTAAATTAACAATAGAAATCGAAACTGTCAATAATGATAGCAGATAATCAAGTGCACGGTGTAAAAGAAATGACTAAAGAGACAAATATGCCTAAAATATGATAAAAGAACATGTCCAGTGTGTACGCGTTCGAGTGGCGTTCGTAAACATGTTCGAACGAGATTACCAAAATGGTATCTACGACGACATAAACACGTGCGTGAATGTTTCTCAAGCGGTACGTGGAGTTGTATCCCAAGTACAGACCGCACTACCGTCCATTTGGATTCGGCTACGAATTTATGTCTGAGTTTCCATTCGATATACCACGAGAGGCAACACTCAAGCATTAACACAACGCAATCATTAACCCAATGTTGACATACATGAAATATGATAATGCATATAACAATAAATAACTGAAGAGACAAATATGCGAAATAACAAGGAAGATCAATAACACAAAACAAATGCGGAACAATAAAACAACGATAAACGTATATTAAATGCGAAATAATAAAAGACTAATAATACGAAATAAATACGGAATAATAAATATGTGACCAACGAATTTGGCCGTTTTCAATGTAGGACTTCGCATACCCGGTTGGACGTATTTCACGTCCAACCAAGCATGCCGTTTCCAGGACGACAAAATAAAATATAATAAAGGGTGCCCTCAGGTCTTACCTTTTAAGTCGCTTACCGGGAGCGCGTTGGGATGTCGCCGGAAGGGTTAACATTTCCGCTATTTTTTTGGTTCACTAGTTCACTGTTTCCACTCGCTGTTTTCTCTGTTTTCACTGTTATTTTAGTCTCGGTTTTGGAATGCTTTAAGGTTGGTTTTTGGTGCGATTTTTGGACTGGTTCGGGGTGATTTTTGGGACTGCTTTATTCACTATTTTGGGAGCTATTTCACGTGGATCAGGGCTGCAGTTTGAGGCTAATTTTGTGAGTGTTTTATCGGTGAAAGGCCAGTTTTGGTTTGTGTTGTTACGTGTGTGCGTGAGCTAGTGAGCAGCGCGTGTGTGGCTTAATTTTTGGTCGGTCATGGGGGCTTGTTGGTTGTTTATTGATTCGGTCAGAGGGATATTTTGTCTTCACGTGGCTGGGGGCTTATAAGCTGTTGTGTGTGTTGTATTTGGCTTAGTGGAAGGCAGGTTGGTTTGAGTTATGGTGATTGTTTAGTCGTTTGTGAGTGGGCTGATTGTGCTTGTTGTGTAAGGTTTTGCGTGTGTGGTGTCAATTTGAGAGAGAATAAAGTGTTGTTTGTTGATGAGTGTGTCTTGAGTGTGTGGCTACGTGGGTGGAGATTGACTGGTTTTGGTTTGTTTGTTGGTCTGTTCGTGTGTGGACTGTGTTTCCGTGAGAGAGAGAGCAGTGAAGAGGGAGGGAGCCGAGAGAGATGAAGGAAGGGCTCAAGGTGTTTAGGGTTTTTTTGTTGTCTGTGCGTTATGTGAGAAGAGAGAGAGATCCAAGTATGGAGAGTCTAGGGTCTGTGTGTTTGTTTTTTAGTTTTTTTTTGGTCGGATGTATGGTATTTTGTCTGTTGTAGTTTTTTATTTATTGAAGGGTTGAAAGGTGGCGTGAATATTAGGGTTTAGTTTAGGTTATGTTTTATAGTGGTGCATTAGGGTTAGGGTTATGCATGTGGGCTTTGGATGGGTGCGTATGGGCTTTGGATGGGTGCGGGGGTTTTGGGTCAAGATTAATGTTTAAAATAGGAATCGACTAAGCGAACACACGGCTAACTAGCGAATTTACATTTGACGAAGCTATTAATTTCATAATTTTCCCTTTCGGCGTCCGTTTCCCACGACTTCCGTGACTTATCGGGAAGTGCCTCCATATGAGGCTATCATTGGGTATTATGCAAAAATGCTGTGTCTACAAGCATTCTATAAGCAAGTTGCAGAGAAACTGAGGTGGGCATTGCTTCTCCAATCTGTAATTTCCTGAAAATAGAAAAAGGCATCAAGTTAACACTTGCACCTAGATCACACAAAGCCCTACCGAAGTTATGCTCTTCTATGTGCAAGGAATGGTTAAACTACCAGGATCCTTCAACTTTGGGGAAAGCTTCCTCTAGATAATAGCGCTGCATTCTTCTGTTAATGCTATTGTCTCGTAATCTCCCAATCTTCTCTTTCGTGAAGGAATGTCTTTCATGAATTTGACATAACTAGGCATTTGTTCCAAAGCTTCTGCAAATGGAATGTTGATATGTAGCTTTTTGAAGACCTCCAAGAATCGAGCAAACTGCTTGTCCAGTTTGTTTTTCTGGAGACACTGTGGAAAATGTGGAGGTGGAGTGATTCTTTCTTGATCCATTTCCTTTGCTTCTTTTTCCTCCATCTGTGGAACTGCATCTTTTGGAGCTTCTTCAATGGATGCTTTGATTCCAACATCTTTGTTGATTTCAGTACCGCTTTTCAAAATGATGGCATGACATTGCTTCTTCCCCATGTTCCTTGGATTTGGTTCTATGTTGCTGGGAAGGTTTTCTAGCGGTCTATAACTCTGAGCATTGGCCAGTTGTCCAATTTGATTTTCCATTGCTTTAATAGATGCAGATTGGCTTTGAATCAAATCATCATATTTTTTTAATTGGGCTAGCACTTCCGCTATTCCTGGTTCTTTTTCATGCTACTGGCCTTTGTTTTGTTGTTGGAATCCGGGTGGTGGATAGTTCTTTTGCCCCGAATTGTTACTCCATGCGAAATTGGGATGATTCATCCATCATGGGTTGCAGGTGTTGTAATATGGATTGTTCCTTTGTCTGTTGAAATTGTTGACATAATTCACCGTCTCTTCATGTTGGTTTGTCTTTAGTGCTCCTCCATATGGTGAACTTATGGCACCGGCATTAACTTTCATGTTAAGAGTTTCCATATTTTTGCAAATCATATCCAGCTTGGCATTCATTGCTGTGTTCGCTCCAACTTCATAAATTCCAGTAATTTTTTGGATCAAACTCATTTCTGTTGGCCACAAAGAATTATTGTTGGTTATTTCTTCAATTAGGTCCCAAGCTTGATCTTCTCCTTTTGCCATTAAAGCTCCTCCAGCAGCAGCATCAATTGTGGTTCTCATTATTCCAGAAAGTCCATTATAGAATGTTTGGACTTGTAGCCACTTTGCAATCTCATGGTGTGGACATTTTCTAAGTTAATCTTTGTACCTTTCCCAAGCTTCGCAGAGGGATTCTGAGTCATGTTGTATAAAGAATGTAATGCCATTCCTCGACTTTGCAGTTCTGGCTGGTGGAAAGCACTTTGCAAGGAATTTGGTGGCTAGAGTGTTCCAAGTTGTGATGGAACCTGCTGGTAGTGAATGTAGCCAAGCTTTAGCTCTGTCTTTCAAGGAATATGGAAAAACATGCAATCTCATTGCTTCTTCAGCTGCTCGGTTGTAATTGAAAGTGCTGCAAACTTCCAGGAAGTTGCTGATGTGGGCATTAGGATCTTCAGTTGCATTCCCCCCAAACTGAACTGACTGCTGTATCATCTGGATGCATGTTTTGATGACACACACATTTACTGGTAAGGGAGGAAGTACAATACATGAAATAAAGCCGTCAACCACCGGAATGGTTCTATCTCGAATGGGAATTGGAGGTGCAACTTCCAAAGGTTCAGGTTCCATGTTGACTAATGCTTTTTGGCCTTCTCGCCTTTCTCTTCTCAATTGTCTGATGGTTCTTTCAATCTTTGGGTCAAGCGGTCGGATTTCAAAGCTTCTGATTCGTCTCATGTAGTGTCTGAAAACCTGAAACACAAGAAAACGAAAATAATAAATAAAAAATTAGATACAGGTAAAGGTATCTAACTCCAAAACTAATAGTGAAAGATCAATAAGTCCCTGGAAACGGCGCCAAAAACTTGACCGGTGTGTAATCACACGCGTATAACGCAAGCGCACGTATCTTTCAAGTAGTATAAAAAGTATCGATCCCACGAGGACTTAAAACCTAAGCTATTAATTTATGAAGCCAAATTTTTACAAGTATCTAATGGATTGATTGTTTGATAGGGTAGTGACTTTAAAATTAAAACAAGTAAGAGAAATAACGCGAAAGTATTTTGAGGGAAATTCAATATTAATAAACTATTCAGGGTTGTGAATTATTTCAATATCTTTTTAAAGATGAAATGGTTATTTTACGTTTGTGTAATATATTAGTTTACTAACCTGAAACACGAAATTCTGCAAAAGCCTCTATCGATGGTCAGATGCAAATACCCAGTATAACTCAATTAATCATATGTCTATGTCAACCAAGTTACCTGAATTCATTAAGATTAAATTCCAATTGTGGTTACCCCCGTCCGACAGGTATATGTCTATCATGTAAGGAAATCAATTAAAGGGTTATCTATCCTCAAGGAAGATCGTGGGCTATTAAGTCTAAGACTGAAACCTAAAATTCTTTTGTCAAGTTTATTTTAAGTTTACCATATCAATCTTATTAATGGCCAGTTAACAAGAAACATTAAGCTTAAGACTTAATAAATAAACATTTATATTACCCAAACTATAAAATAACCCCTTATAAACCGGTGATATTGGAATTCATCACAACCCCAGAAACAGACTTAGTTATGACACATATCTAAAGCTAATAAAAACTTAAATAAAATAAAATACATAAAGTAAATGCTGGAAAGTAAATGCGGGAAAGTAAATGCGGAAAAGTAAATGCTGAAAAGTAAATGCTGAAAATTAAATGCTGAAAAGTAAATGCTGGAAAGTAAATGCCGGAAATTTAAAAATATAAGAGTACAATAAAAGAAAATACTGGGGTTAAAGGATCCACTTTTATTACTACTATTTTAGATATCTCCCTTATTATAATATATTAACTTTGCATGATTTTACCAACCAGCTATATAGGCGGTAACCTGATTAAGTCAAATTAATGATTAATTACCAATCGACCAATCAGGCGGTATCCAGTTTAGTCAGGTTAAAACCGATTTCATTAAGTCCAATCGAAAATAAGGCCGTATCCTCATTAAGTCAGGTTTTAAATAGTTATTATATTATAATTAAGGGAGATTAATCTAAATATTAGTAATAAAAGCTTTACCTTTTACTCCAGCAAGGGGGAGTTACCTCCTCATTGCTGAAAAGTAAAGACTGAAAAGTATAGAAAGGAAAGTATTATTGCGTAAAAGTAAATTGCAGAAAGTAAAGAAAAGAAAGTGCAAATGCGAAAATTAATTACTGAAAGCTGTAAATAAACAAACAAGATACAATCTTCTTAGTATTCTTAAGGAATTACATAGAAGAAAGTATGAATTCAATTCTGAAATTTTGGCCTCTATTTATAGGGAAAAATTGGCTCCCGCGTCGCGACGCGTAAAGTGTGCTTACGTCGCGACGCGCTATAGATCTTGGACGTGTGGCATGACTTTTTTCAGAGATGGTGACACGTGGCAGGCTGAATGATAATTTCAACAATTGTGGTGACGTGGTGATGATTGTCGGCAGCATGTGATGATGACACGTGTTCGGTGCACGTTAGCCGTCGCGACGTGCAAATGACAGTTTTGCCCTTTTTGTCCGTTTTTCATTGTTTTGGCCCTGATTTGATTCCAGAGAGTCATAAAAATTTATTTATCTATAAAATATTCACAAAACTCAAGAAACTATAAAATATTAGGTCAAATTACTAGGAAATAGTGATACATTTACCACTCATTACCAGTCGTTCCAGATATCAAATATGGTCGATCATGTTCAAAACATGAGTGCTGACAGATCCTCACTCCTTGAGTTCAGCAAGGAACAATTCCTTAGACCTTCGATAAAGTTCCATCTTTTGATTTGCCTCGAACAACTCATTGAGAGTTCGCATGATGCTCTAAGCATCCAGTAGTTCAATGTACCGTCTCAGCAAATCTGGAACCATCGATCCCAAGATGTAGGATTTCACCTTCAGGTTATCATCCTTCCATCTATCAAAAGTTTCTCGCTCTTCTGGAGTGGAGTCAGGATCGATATCAACAGGCAGTGGATTGATCGTGACATAAGTCAACTTTTCATACTCCAAGACAAAGCACATGTTCATTTCCCATTCGAAATAGTTCTCGACTCCTTTTAGCTTATTGGAATCCAAAAGTTTCATCAATGGATTGGTGGCAGCTATCTACAAGATAACATTTTTGAGTAGTAGCAGAACAGTTTTCATTTCAAAAGTGATAACACTAATTGATTATGGAATTTTAAATATATTAGTGCCCTCCAACTACTTTACGTAATTCCATAATATCCCTTAACGGAAAAATAGAAATTTCACTATCAAAATTTCATAACGGGAAGTGGATCCCATGACATTTACTCTAGCCTCACACTAATGATGATATTGGCCTTTGTAAACTCATTAGGTAGACCTCCAAGGTCAATCACTTCATATGACTCATAGTTTGGTCATGAACCGTTTCTTATCCTCACACTAATGATGATATTGGATTAAGACGTGTTCTAGGTGTATACTTGTCAATGTGCACTAATGAGATTCGTATGTACACCCTCACACTAATGACGATATTGGGTGACTGTGTTAACTCATCACGCTATATCTAATATTTTACCGGAGCGACCTAAGTTCCGAGCACTTATACCCTCACACTAATGACGATATTGGATATAAGTAGTAAGAACTCATTCATCTCCGTATTGACAAGACGTACCATCCAATAATGCTCTAACATTATTAATATTATTACTTAATTAAAGTAATCACCTAATCACGAGAGATTTATGACAATCAAGTCATTAACTTAATTAGGTCAAAGTTTTAATTTAAAACATGCAATACATATCCAATATGTCTTATGCATAATTAAATTAAAATTAATATGGCATAAATTCAAAACATGTGTTGTGTGGTTAAGCCTTTACTCTGATACCATTCTGTTGGGGCAGTTGTGGAACCCCTAGGATCGGATCGGTGCCCCGGGCAGTAGAAATAGGTCTAACCCTTGGAAATCAAGTATGGGTGTAATTTTAAAATTATTTAATTAAATACTATATTCCATTACGAGTTTAGAGGAAAACAATCATGACTGAATCGGAGTCCGGAAGCTCCAGAATGAGCGAAAACATAAATAATGCGCGTCAAGCGCGTGACGCGCGTGCAATACACTCGTTCGCACTGTAGCACACAGGTCTGATTTCAAATTTTTTTTGTTTGCTTTGTTTTCAAAGCTTCAGCTCACTTTCCAGTGAGCTGAAGCAATTCGGGTATTTTACCATAATCACTTCTGGTTCTCCCTAAACACTTCAAAAACACCCAAAATTAATTTTTAATTTCAAAACCAACATTAACACATGTTATAGAATAAAAATCAAGTTTTTCAAAATATCAAATTTTTTTTACAAAAACATAAATTTATTCTAAATACGCATTTGCGTAAATTTTGAATCCAATACACAAATCATTTTAGAATCCCAATAAGAAATGTCTCGTGAACAATTCTAGGTCACCCAAAGGTGGTCAAGTGATTCTAGAATGGTAGCCATAGCTCTAAGCTTTAATCTAGAGTTCCAAACTCTAATTAATTGTTTATGTCCAACATGAACATCTTTGACCTAAATACAAGCATGTTGTGTTTATACTTCTAAAGTATCCTAACACAATTGATTAGCCTTATTTCAACATTAAGCTATGTGATCATGCATCTAATACACAAATGAACATAGCTTTGGAGAAGATCAAACATTACCTAGTAAGCTTGATACAAGATCCAATCTACTTCTCTTTTGTTGAAATTGTTGGAGAACCTCCAAGGTGTGCAAGCTTGAATTCAAGATCAAATCTTGTTTCCAATGCTTCCAAGCTTCACTTCAAGATCCAATCTTGATTTCTCCTAGATGAAATGTTATAGAGACCTCACAAGCTTCTCTAAACGCTTTTCTAACTTAGGCTAATCTCTCTAAGAATTTGCTTGTATTTGTACTTATCATTAAAACTTTCCTAAAGCTTGTTATTTATAGCAAAACTTAGGCAATTTTTAATTAATAAAAGTTGTAATCAACTTTTAAGTGGGCTTAATCTAATTTGTCCAAATATGTATAATTATGTGTGACTAATCTCCACAATCTCCCACTTTAATTTAATCCAATTAAATCAAGCCAAGGATTAGGAAATGGATTAGTTAAATGTTTGCCACTTTGATTTAATCCAATTAAATCAAGTCAAAACCACCTATTATTACATACTTACAATTACCATAATATCCTCAAATGGTAGAGATAATTATGATTTTACAATTAAGCCCTAGTGTAATTATTGAATTAATCCAATTAATCCAATTAGGTCAAAGTAAATAATCAATGTTATCCAATAATATTTGATTATCTTAGTTGATAATTATAATATCGAATATTATCTTTTATCAAAATTAATCAGCTACCCAAGTGCTCAACGAGTACACTTCATATTGGGACTCTCTAAGTCCAGACACGTTCGTCATATAAGCCTAGCTAATATGTACACAATTCGGCCACCCCCAAATTCGCGAAGAACACGAACGACCTTTATGAACTATACAAGTCGAGGTTATCGCATATGTTTAATAATCCCTTCATTGTAGGCTATCCGAGTTATGCTTAGGAAACATAGAATACACCGTCAGATTTCCAAGGCACACATCTCATGTCGACATGTCCATGATTCTTTAGAATTGATGCGATCCACCCTAGGTGATCAGCTTTGGCCAAAGTCTTTAAGAATCGTGACTTAACTCATGGATATCTAAACCCCTTATGATACACATATAGGCCGATGGATCCTATCTTGTTTCGCACTTGATTACTGAGTTCATTGGTCCACACCCAACGAACATCTAGAGGCCAGAACATGAAAGGTTTTTGACATACATGGCATCAAAGTATGGATGATCTCACACAAAATCAATATTATTCGATAGTCAAAGGATTACATATGATACTCGACTCAAGGAGATTCCTATTGACGGTGGTGTGTACTTCCAACTATTGGGAATCACTTGTAAGTCATTCAGTATTCGCTTCAACAAATACCCACATGTCTATACGAGTTTCCAAAACTCATGGTACATCGGGTTAAACCATTGGAACTCCAATTCCAATATACAACATGTGCTAGTCTTCTAGGTTATAAGAATTTGACCATATTCCAAAACCAACGACTAGGAATATTTACTTTAAGAATAGTTTACACTCAGGGTCAAAACTATTCTAAGGTCGATGTCATTCTTAACATATCTATACATCAATATAATATGCATAATGACAATACCATTATAATGTATGAAATGAAAAATGTAGTTATTTTATTAATAAATAATCAAATGTATAAATCAGATTGGTACTCCAAGCACTAACTCCATCATATCTAATACAAATACACTTTAATTATTAATTGACTAAAATACCCCTAATGCATGTATTTTCGTTTAACCGTTTAAACGATTCGAATTAACTCATTTAATCTGGTGAAGTATTACGAATAATTTATATTATTCATAATGTGTTGCCCAAGTGCTTAATGAGTACACTTTATATTGTGGGACTCTCTAAGTTTAGGTTTATCCATCACGGAATCCAATTTCGTGTCCATAATTCACCCACTCATGAATTATGATGACCACTGATTATCTCGCTAAACTATGCATGTCGAGGTCATTGCATATGTATAATCTCTCTGTCACAGGCTATCAATATTATACCGAGGATATAGATAAGAACGTCAAATCCCTAAGGTATAATATAGTCGACTTTTAAATTTACGATCACTAAATAACACTCGGAACTCGCTTCTGAAGTATACCACGGCCATGGGTTTACTAGATCGCAAATACGTACATGATATATATACCGTGTACACAGGACTGACGGATTCTATCTGATACTCAC
>SKCR01030664.1:0-95786 GCA_019454045.1 Zanthoxylum bungeanum | reverse complement strand
AGTCACTTTTGAGGTGAATAGTTGATGTGGTAGTTGGATGGCATTAATTATTTTTGCCTTGACTTTTTGAAAGTGGAAAAATGTGTATTAGATACACAAAATTTCCAACAACCAAAAGCACATTATTTTCTCTCTTTCCTCTTCTCTTGCTCACGGCCAATGGCCATTTTTCTTCTTCCAACTTTCTGGATTCATCGAGAATGAAGGAGGAGCATAAGAAATTTTGTGGCAAAATTTCTGGAGTACTAGCACACTTAGGAGTCTTGCGAAGGTGATAGGGAACCGCACCGTGAGCATGGAATCATCATCAAAGCTTGGAGCTTTATGGACCACCATGACCGAAATTGTTGGAGCAGAAAAACTGCAAATGTCGAGAGCTTCCATGGGCCAAAGCTTGAAGTTTTGTTCCTCGCATCGCTCAACCGATCAATGTAAGTATAATTCCGCCATATTTATTTTGAGTATTCACATATGTTTCTATGCTTAAAATGATCCTTGGGACCTTAGAGAAACCCAAGAACTATACAGTTTGAATAAATGGAACAGTGAGATGGAAATCTTCCAAGCAAGATATTGTTGCCGAATAAACAACACAAACTGGTTATTGCTGCAGCTGAGGCATCAATAGAAACCATTTGGGTCGATAATAAATCTAATTAGATTAGAGTAGTTCTGTTAGCAGCTGAGCTAGACATCAGCACAGGCTAAAGAATTAATGGTCTCGTCAACGATCGAGATATATACTTCAGTTATTCATCTGATTTGTTTGGATCGTACATCGTGGCGATATAATGATTGAATAAATCGCATCAGATGATACTCATGCAAATCCGCTGACGAAAGCATTTCCTCAGCAGAAGCTTGAGCGAACCGTACATAGTTTGGGTGTAGGACACTTGAGTGATTAGTTATAGGCCAAGTGGGAGATTGTTGGACAGTTATGGCCCATAGCATCACTATTTGTACAGATCATGGTGTTGTTGTACAAATTAACTATCTGACAAAGGAAATTGCTCTTTTATCATTTGTAATTAGATTACCAAGATGTATAAATGATAAAAGGTCCATATGATTAGTTTCGGATTGAGATGATATGAGACAGTATCAATCTATAAAGGTTTAATGATTAAATATCCCTAGTCAGAGTATTACCGAGATGGGACATCGATAATGCGTAAAAGACTAATATTACACTTGTGTGCGTTGTGGGAGCATAACGACAGAGTTCTCATATATTTGGGTATAGGATACTCATGCAAGTGTAATAGGAGGTTGTGTTTACCGATGGTACGGGAAACAGCTTCGCTCTGGATAAACCCCTCAGAATTCCATTGGTAGTATGACTATGTGTCTATGGAAGTCCTAATCAGGGTAGGTGTATTTGATCTTAACCCGAGACTTGCACCGCTAATACTTGCGACAATCAATATACTTGGTTTTGGTCGTCCAAGGCTTTAACAGGTTCTGTGTACGCCTCTTCTGGGTATATTGAGAATCGTAGTGTATTGGGTGTGATGTCAAGACGGAAGTATCACTCCAGTCATAGTGGAGATGATGGTCACGTAGGATACGGAACTGGTGCTCTTATGTACTGTAGCCATCGGGATAATATGACTAGGTCATGATTATCCGATTATAGAGACATCCGATGCTGGATCAAAATACACAATACTACGTATACCTGATATAGATCACATATTCCAGTAAGAATATTTCTGGAGAATTGGGTAGGCACGATGCTTTGCTAGAAGCCACCATGTCTTGTAAATCGGTATAAACGTAGTACTAGGTACATACGTGTTCGGATAGTCCGACGACCGGATTTACTGCCAACATATC
Organism: Zanthoxylum bungeanum; assembly: GCA_019454045.1. Lineage (NCBI taxonomy): Eukaryota > Viridiplantae > Streptophyta > Magnoliopsida > Sapindales > Rutaceae > Zanthoxylum > Zanthoxylum bungeanum. Next base: position 93,947 of record SKCR01030664.1, on the reverse strand, counting down.
TGGGGATCTCATGGGTCGCTTCCCGAAGATTCACCGATGACGTATGACTCGCACTTTATTAATCTGGGATTAATTTTAAGAGAGAGAAAATTAATCTGGGATTAATTACGGAGATATTTTATCTGGGATAAAATATTAATTAAAGAGAGAGAACAATTAATTTGGAATTAATCGATAAAATAATATATTCGATATTTATACGAAATTGGATTTCGACGCCGAATTGAAATTAGATTTTAATTCGGGCGAACGAGTTAATTTAGAATTAATTCGCAAGCGATGTGAATAGTAATTTTGCTAGGCAAAGTTATTTAATTAAATTAGATTTAATTTCATCGCAACAGAAAATTCGTTAATTCAGAATTAGTGAACCCGATCCCGGGAGTGTTTGCGGGGGCACTCGCATTGCGAATCAAGTGCGGCCCACAAGTCACATCAAGCGTCAAATCACTATTCAATCAAGTGATGGAAGTCACATCACTTTGAGTGAAGTGATGCTTGTCATCATTGATTGATGTGAATAGTGACATGAGTGGTAATGGCATTTATGGCCATTTTGGCTCCAAATTTTTGTTGACTTTTTAAAAGCCTTTTACAAAATTTTGGTATATGTTTATTATTGATTTTTGGAAAATCAATTTAAGTGTATTAGATACACAAACCAACCAACACCTTTTCTTCTCTCTTTCCTCTCCCCAACCTCTCAGCCTTGGGCCATTTTCTTCACTAAATTCCTGTAATTGCCGTGAATGAAGATGAAAGAAGGAAAAATTGTAACAATTTTACTATGCTAGCAGATAAAGGGTTATCCTAAGGTCATAGGGAACTAACTTATGAGCATGGAATCACCACTGTTAAAGCTTGGAGCTTGGAGCATCAATGGAGGACCATGACCGAATTTGAAGGAGAATAAAAGCCCATTGCCGAAAGCTTCTAGGAGGAGCACAAGGATTTTGTTCGCGCATCATAAAACCGTTCAATGTAAGTATGATTCCGCCGTACTTCTTGATGTATTCATACATGTTTCATTGCTTGAATTGATCATTGGGACTTAATTGAAACCCAACATTTGCACTGCCCAATTTATTTTCACACATCATATTGAAATTTGGTAACAAGAGTATTAAGGTTGATAAGATAATGATCAAATATTCGCCTTTGTGCGCCCCTAATGCTTCTGATTCAGTTAGGGTAAATATATATGATCAGCGATTAGATGGCATCGACTCATTACAAGCCTATTTTGTCTTTCATGTCGATTTTCAATGTGAGTTGATATATTATGGTAACGGTTATTGTTCTGTCCATGATAAAAACGTCCCATGGCTTGTTAAGTATCGGCTGAAGGATTCTAATATAAAAATGGGAGTTACCTATTGTAAAATGAAGGGTTATTTAAAGTATTCCACTAGTGAAATGGCCGAAGAAAGTGCTCTACATGCTCCTGTAATTCAAGTAATATCTAAGAAATATACAAGCGATAATGTCGATGCATGGCATTGCGCTCCTAGCAAAGTTGTGTCTATACTTAATAGGTCTTTGTCAGTATCTGTTCCAAATAGGATAAGGGATATGTTGTTGGGTGGTTTTGGTGAGAGTGGATCAGCTATTGAAGAACGAAAGGGCCGATTAAGTGTTTCTGATTATGATATACGTAGGATAGAGGGTGATATTGTTCCAGGACCATCTGTATCAGAAGTCTGTATGAGGAGAGAGGAAACTAATATGAGAGGTTCATATGTTATGCATCCAGAAGAATTATCAGCTGTACTGAAGGTTGTCATAAGGAGCGTGAAAGATGTTCAAGACAGCAAAGATGTAATTGTTGATGATAAGGGTAATGTTGTAAGTAAGTGAATTGACATTATAAAAGTTTCATTTTATGTAATAAATAATAATTGATTTTTAGACATCCCGAGCAATAGAAGTGAACTAGAGAGCGCCACTTTGTGACCCATGATATACAACCACTAAAAGTCAATATAGTATATGGAATGAAAAAGGACATCAATTTTATTGATAATATGAAATATAAATCCTTGACTCATCATATTAAAAAAGAGGCCTATAAATTGTAAAGAAAATAATATTTTCTTCAACCCACGCCCAGAACGATGGATCTTGTCGTATCGCAGATTCGTAACTGGAGTCCGGATTACATAAGACTATACTAGGAATACCGTCTTTAATTAATTTTTTAGTGCGGTACCTTTATGTTCAACCTTATTAATCGGTTTATCAAGTCACTCTCTTCCGCGCACAATTGAACAATTTATATTAGAATTGATAGGGGTAGTCTAGAACCCAATGAATTTAGAGCAGTATGTGCAAGCATGACAATGGGTATTATACTTAAACTATACGTTAAGATAAGACAAAAAGTACGTATGATTACTAGCCAAATGATAAACAGTCAGCTTGGCGAAGATCTCAGTTATTAAATCTAATTGAATCCAGATAATGCAGAACAGCTTATAGCAGAATAGGAATCACACAGACAGATAGATATAGAGTCAGTTATGACCTCCCCACATCGTCCTTGATGTACAAGCAACATATGGAATATCGTTGGGAAATAGTGCGATATAGTAAATAAGCAGAGTTGGCTATGAGATTACAGACAGTTGAAAGTTGGTGGCTTAGAAAATAACATGTGAATCCTGTGACTTGTGGTAAGATATTCAGTATCAAGGAGCTTCAAGCCTAGACGAATTCTGGGATTTTAGCATAAAAAAGATTCGAGGACGAATCCTATTTAAGGGAGGGTGAAATATAAACACCCCGGAAATTCCGATGACTTTTATGTTATAGGTGGCATAATACATAATATAATCATGTTCAAGTGTGTATGTGCTTGTGAATTTCCTTGCGGACATTCGATAAATCCTTTATAGTTCCGATATGAAATTTGTCTTCAGTACCACTCTGAATAGTCTTTAGTATTTATGCCATAACCTTTTTATATGATCTCCTATATTTATGGATTTTATATTTTCAGAAAGCTATGACCGAGACCTACAACTTCCACGTTGGACAATATCCCCAATTCGAATCAGAAGTAGTTCAAAAATCATTATTTCTGTGGCTACTATAGTAAATTAGAGAATGGGCTAGAATTGAGTGATATGGCAAATTTTGGACCACTCATTGTATTACAAAAATCAGCCATTTGCCTATAAATAAGACATTATTTACTCATCTCTCTCAAGCAAAAAATGTGAGTTAGCTTCAAGGAAGAGCTCTATAATTTTCTTCAATCTCATGTGAAATTTGAAGGAATAGTGATGAATTCCCAAGCTTTTCTTGGTCAAGATGGATTAGTTGTTCCGCAAGAATCTCTTCAGTCGCATCCAGGACCATTGACAATAGCTGTTAATCTGTGAGTGGACCCTTTTGTCAAATTGATTTTACTTATTTACTTTTGAATTAAGACTTACTTTTCAGTACATAGGGCGTTAGTCAAAATGATTTACATATATTTTATAATTGAGAATGTTTTAGAAAGCTTGAGTTTAAAAGCATGATTTTGGTGATTTTTGGAGGCATGAGGGAAAAACCCACCTCAGATGTAACTTATGAAATTGACGGATACAACATGTGCACATGTAGAGTAGAACTAGGGGGATGATGATACGTAACGCACCTAGATCCTTGATTTCAACATTTGGGGGACAGCGATAGGTAAGGCCCCTAGACCCTAGATTCAAGGTCAGGATGATAGCATGACTCAGCATATCTGGCTCTAGTTCAGTGGCTTGGGGGACGACGAGTCGTAACGTCTTAAGACTACTAGTTTAGATGTATGGGGGGACGGCGAGACATAACGCCCTCATATGTCAGGTTTTTTCAGAGACATATTTTCAGAGAAATGATTTTCAGAGATAGATTTTCACATAAATGATTTTTAAAGACAGATTTGCAGAGATGAGATTTTCAGAGATATGGTTTTCAAAAATGATAAGTTTTATGAAAGTATTTTCTAGAGAATTCAGTTTTACAAAAAGTAATTTCATAATTTTTCAGAAAGAAAGGTTTTAAGAAAGGTTTTCCAGAAAGAGAACTGTTTTCAGATAAGAAATAATTTTAAGAAAGAATCAGTTTTCCTTGAGATGATTTATTTTAGTAAAATGGATGTTTCATAAAGCATTTCAGTTTCAGTTTTAAACTGTCCACTCACTATGTCGTTCAAATGACCTAAACCCCCTCACTCCAAGTTTCTCTATTTTGTTGGTATACTCAGAGGACGAGCTCGAGATGATGGATACTGATGGCAGTCACTAGGGTGTTTAAGTCTACCAAGTCGAGTACAGAGGTTCAGCTCAGTCAGAGTTAAAGTAAAGTCGCATGTCAGTCATTAGTAATATAGAGCCTTTCAAATGTGTTGAAAATGTCCATGTATAGAATTTTAAAGTGTAATATTATTGAGTACATAAGTTGTGAGTATTAGTTTTCAATTCATGATATTGAGTTGGGCAATATTACATGAATTTACGTTGAGATGAGATTATTAGTATTGATCATAGTCAGAAATTCAGAGGCTCAAGTGGATATGATGGCCTTTTCACTGCTGGTAGCATATCCGAGAAGAGGGATGTTACATATATGTTCAATTGGTAATGTTATTTTGTGTTTGACTTGTATGTTTGTGTCGTGCTTGATACGAGCATGGTTATTTACTAAGTTTCATAGCTCACACCACTTCCGTTTGCTAGCTTTGCAGGTTGGTAACCAGATTGGACAACCATCAAGTGTAGGATAGACCTACTCTAGATGAAGGATCACCTAAGCTGCATAAGCCACTCTAAAGTTCTGGGGACATGTTTAAGAAGTCTACGAGTTTTGGTAGTTATGTTTGAATCGTGAAATGCACGTTATTACATGTATGTAAATAAAATTTTTGATGTGTAAATGTAATTATAGGCACGGAGTCGAGTATTGATTTTGGGAATTTTTTTTGTTTTGAGTTAGACCGGAGGTCCTTTCTGCTTAGTTGTTGTTTCGACAGGTCGTTTTGGTGCTGGACTATGTTACATGTTGTCCAAATTTTAGGGTGTGTCATGTCTGTTTTTTTTTTTATAATTTTGAGGCTCAGAGAAACAGGTTATTCATGTCTCCTACCGATAGTATTCTGCCTCCGGTGGGGTGTTATAGTTACTTATTCCACACCATGATGACCCAGAATTGTTCTAGAGTGACTTTGTCATGCTGACTCTCCTTGTTATATTTTGGATTTATTAATTGCATGAATTTTAATTAGTTAGGTGTTAAAGTGGTTAATTATATAATTAATTCAAAAGTTTTAATTTTATGAAATTGAGATGTTTTGGATGAAATTGGATGTGTAATAATGCATAGGAAAAATTCCCAGAGTTTTTGAAATTGTTCTGATAGCGTTTTGGGAATTTTCCAAAAAATTGAATTAGGAATAAAATCATAATTTATTGAAATTACTACTATTTGGCCACTGCTACAGTACTCAAATTACTGTAGCAGTGTGTATAATGTGTAGAAAAATTCCTGAAATTATTTTGAAAATATTTTGGGAATTTTCAGTAAAAATCTACACTAGAGGTAAAATGATAATTTATTAAATTATTATATTAGGCCACTACTACAATACTTGAATTACTGTAGTAATGGGTCGACCTAGTTTCATGAATGATCCAATTGTCAAGTTATTCTGGTGGTCTGGTTCGGTGAATCAATAAATTGGTTAATGTGTAACCGCGAAAAGTATTTCCGAAAATTTTATCCCGAGTCTTTATGCGTTACCACTTCTAATATGTGATATTAATGAGTGATTAGAGTGAAATAACAGATGAATTAGAGGTATATGATACTTGATAATTTATCCGGATTAAAAATATTTTAAAAGTCAATTTCACACGCCAACACGCTTCCGCAGCATTTTCCCTAACTAAAATAGTATCAAAGCGAGTATGATCCTGCTTTAACCCATACATTTCATGCAATAATATATAATATTAGAATCCAAATTAGTGTTTACACATGCAATTAATCTAGATATATCTTAAATTTTTGGTTATGCGTCAACAAAAAACATAACAGAATCTTAATTATTACGTTGAGTTATGATTTCCCGAATAAAATAAATTTGTCAAGAAAATAATCTGAATTAAATATATACATTTGATGTAGATTCCAAGACTTAACCTTACTTTAGGAAAATCCTCATTGATAAGGCTTAATTATAACTTATGTGAGAGAACACTTGTTTCTAGGTCCGCCTTGTTAATTCAGATGCAAGTAAATTCCCGATGACGTACTTGCAATGTGCCAAAGATGTGTAGATATGGCTGATGGCAGTTCGCTTGCGCCGTTAGAACTTATACGATAAGAGAAAAATTCAAGTGAAAGGGGAACTGAACGTGTCAAAATTGTCAGGGTTACATCAATATTTTGAATTTATCATTGACAAGTGTAGTCTTGAATACGCCTAATTCTTATCATACCAAAGTTGTGAGAATAAGATATGGTTCATAAACAAAATTAGAAGTGACAGTGAATGTGATTGATAATGGGTTGTTTACTTGTGAATATACGTAGACGAGAACATGCCAAAACTGTGAGCTAAAACATATTCATGGGGTATACTTCCAACTATGGAATTCCAATTAATTATTGAATTCCATTTTTCGTTGGAAATTATGATATTACATAAAGAAGTGAGAGGCACTATTGGGTTAAAAATCCACAACCTACATAGTGATTTATATTATGGAAAATGACTGCTAAATGTCTCTCTTATTCTATCGTGTTGACAGAATTAATACTTCTAATCATTGAATGCATATTTTATATATGTTTTTTGACTTACTTTGGTTGCAGGTTTCTTGAATAAGTTATAGATTAAAGTAGGCTATTATATAATATAGATTAATCTAAACCAATAAGAACTGTTATTCTGATTGCTGGGATAATCAAGATGGTTGGTGACTTAATTTCTAAGTAGCAATAGATAATCTAAATAAATATCTGATTTTAGGATATGGACTTGTTGAGAGAATAGTTTCGTGTGCAGTAAGGATTGACATGAATTGGTTTATGTCTCGAAATTATTGATTAGCATTAAGAAAATCCTATTAGGTATTTGTTTGTCTGACAATGACATTTCTTACCTTTGGTGACCTTTAGAGGTCACGTGTCTAACACAATTTACTTGTCAATCATTTATAACTGTTTCAAATGTTTGAAGCAAAATTAGAAAGCTAAAGAAATAAGATGTGCATAGTCATGTGTAGAGAATATCAATTCTCCTATAAGATAACTATGAGTATTGGATAATAGATCTCTCGTCTAGGTATCCTTCTCTGTCTGACAAAAAAAAGATTATTATGTACACATTTGGAATGGTTCTTTATGTCTACACAATACTGATAACATTTTGGTTAGTTGTTTGTCTTGTATAAGCAATTGTTACATATTTGATACAACTAGTAGTGTCATTGACGTAGAGATAAACACTAAGAAAATATTCAGTAATGTAAATAACTTAGAATATTAGTTTATGAGATTTATCACTTAAGCATTATATGTTTATCCTGTATTATACATGATGGTCTGATATGAGATCACACTGCATATTTTTATCAATTTAATGAATATTGTATTCATAGATAGTGTTCAAATTTCATTTAACCAATGATTGTCATTGAATTGCAAATTTATTAAACTAATACATATGATGTATGTAGTTTAATGAATTATATTATTCTAGATATTTTTCTTTACTTTGTAAATTCGTTGATAAGTTGTCATCACTTAGTTACATGTTTATGAACAAACAAAAGTTGAATACTTTGAAGGATTCATGGAATTTTCAATCTGTTCTGATGAGACTCAGATTGAATATTTTGACCGGTTCAAAGAATTTCAATATGAAATTTGAAAACCGTACCTTTTAAAATTCATCACAAGTAGGCCTGGGCATCGGATCGGATCAGACCTAGCTCCTGAATTCGATCAAATCGTGTTTGATTTGTTCATCGAATTTCAGATCGGATCAGATAAATTTGATAACTATCGGATCAAATCATATTTTATCCGATTTGATAATGAATCTGAATCCGATAGAGAATCCGATTTGATAACGGATTCGAATTCGATAGAGAATCCAATTTGATAATAAATCTGATAGTAGATTCGATTCGATAATAAATATGATTCGATAACGGATCCGATTCAAAAAATTGATCTGAAAATTTGTAAATTCATATCAATTTTATCGAATCGGATCAGATAACTTAAAATTCAAATTATTTTTATAAAATCGGATCTGTTATCAAATCGAAATCGTTATCAAATCAAATCCACTATCGGATTCATTATCAAATCAGATGCTCTATCAGATTCAGATCTGTTATCAAATTGAATTTATCCGATTCATTAATATTTCAAATCGTATCGAATAAATCTGATTCGATTCGATAGTTATCGGATCGAATCCGATCCGATTTGATAATGACTCAAAATCTGATCGAACCAAATAAGTCCACTCTTATCGAATCGAATCGGATTCGGATTCGGATTCGATCCGATCAAATCTGAATCCGATAGTGCCCACCCCTAATCGCAAGTCTTTGACACAATCAAAGATGTTTTGATACGATTGAACAAATGAATTTATGAGTAATTAGTTCTAAGATTATTTAATAAAAGAATATGATTCTTACTCAATATTATCCTTCTACAATTTCATTGTGATGGAATGGGTGAGTGGAAGGAATCGAATCCTATATGACTTGATTTGTTATATATTGAGTATTACAGAATTATTTTCGATACTCTTGGGGTTACGCTCCAGTAACACCAGCTCATATTTTGGATTTAGGTTCCATTAGTTTCTATAGTTAAATATATATGATATGCATAAATAGAAATTCGAATCTTGAAAGGTTTAAGGTTTAAATCTTCCTTTTTTATAACGGTTATACAATTGGAAGTACTTGCGCCTAATAGGTACAAGTAAAAATTTATCATTTATTTTATTTAATAGAATCTTATATTCTATTTAATAGAATATATTTTTTTATAATCCTGGGTAACAAAATGGTTTCGTTATTTGGTGTGTGATGTCAGATATTGACGATTATGGAAAAGACTCGACTTATTGAAGTCAATTGTGAGAATGATAAACTGTAAATGGAATCATATAATTAATTAGATATAAATACCCTTAGACACCTTTTATATAAGTCCAATAAGATGTTTTTGTTGTATGTTGAGCTTCCAAGCTTGTTGAATGAGTTCAAAACTCATGGGAGTAGTTTCCCTATCACCTTTGAATGATCTCTTTAAGTGCTAGCTTTGGAAATTTTGCTACAAAATTTCCTTGTTCTTCCTCTTTGATTCTCGGCCAAGAAGGAAAATATTTGGGAGAGAAAAATTGGCACAATGCCGTGAGAGAGAGAGAATGAAGAAGATGTGTTGTATATCTATTTTTTTTATTTGATTTCAAAAATCAAATACCATTTACCAATTTTCCAAAAATTGGTACAAGTCACAATCACATCAATTTTAATAATGCTTGTGTAAGAAACAAGCAACCATCAAATCCCATCTACTTCTATCAACAAAAAGTTGATAACGTTGACTAGATGATGTGACATGTGGGCCCCACTTGATTCAAAATCCGAGTAGGCCCGCAACACATCACGGGCTTGGGTTCACTAATTCCGAATTAACGAATTTTCCGTTGCGACGTAATTAAATCAAATTTAATTAAATAATTATACATAGCAAAATTACTATTCACATCGCTCGCGAATTAATTCTAAACTAATTCGTTTGCCCGAATTAAAATCCAATTTTAATTCCGCGTCAAAATCTAATTTCGTTTAATATATCAAATATATTATTTTATCGATTAATTCCGAATTAATCGATCTCTCTCTATTAATAGAATTTTATCCCAGATAAAATTCTCCGTAATTAATCCTAGATTAATTTTCTCTCTCATTTAATTAATCCCCGATTAATTATGTTCGAGTCATACGTCATCGGTGAATCTTCGGGAAACGACCCATGAGATCCCCGGATATGTTGGCAGTAAATCCGGTCATCGGAATATCCGAATACGTGCGTACCCGGTACAACGTTCTTACTGATTTACAAGACATGGTTGGCTTCTAGCAAAGCACCGTGCCTACCCAATTCTCCTGAAATATTCTTTTAAGGAATATGTAATCTGTGTCAGGCGTAGTATACGTAGTATTGTGTATTGCAATCCATGATCGGATGTCACATGCTAGGCCTGGGGCTGGAATTGTGTCTGCCTCATACGAAGCACATATCAGATCTCTGGTAACTAGTCTCTATAATCGGATAAACATGACCTAGTCATATTATCCCGATGACTGCAGTACATAAGAGTACTAGTTCCGTATCCTACGTGACCATCATCTCCATATGACTGAAGTGATACTTCCATCTTGACATCACACCCAATACACTACGATTCTCAATATACCCAGAAGAGGCGTACACGGAACCTGTTAAAGCCCCGGACGACCAAAACCAAAGTATATTGATTGCCGTAAGTATTAACGATGCAAGTCTCAGGTTAAGACTAAATACACCTACCTTGATTCGGACTTCCATAGACACATAGTCATACTACCAATGGAATTCCGAGGGGTTTATCCAGAGTGAAGCTGTTTCCGTACCATCGGTAAAAAAAACCTCCTATCACACTTGCATGAGTATCCAATACCCAAATATATGAGAACTATGCTGTTATGCTCCCATAACACGCACAAGTGCAATACTAGTCTATTCGCATTATCGATGTCCAATCTCGATAATACTATGACTAGGGATATTTTAATGATTAAACTTTATGGATTAATACTGTCTCATATCTTATTAATCCGGAACTAATCATATGGACTTTTATCATTTATATATCCCGGTAATCCAATTACAAATGATAAAAGAGCAATTTCCTTTGTCACATAGTTAATTTGTACAACAACACAATGTTCTGTACAAATAGTGATGCTATGGGTCATAATTGTCCAACAAAAGTCATTTGCAAAACATTTGATACTTAATGGTTCCAATATTTTCTTATTGAAGAAAATTATCTTATAACTTATAGTGAAAGCGATACTTGATATCGATTCTAGAATAAAACCATAGATCTAAGATTATTCTCAGCTGACTAGAACCAAGTTTTGAACTTGATTGGACTTTCATTATGAATTATTCATAAAATGTGTAAACAGTTTAGATAGAGAAAGTGAAATGAGTTGTCTAAAGGTTTGACCTTTATACTTTGAGTACAAGTGAAAAGTTACACTAAAGATTCTACCGTAGATTTTGTGGAATCTTTTCTCTGGTCTTGTTAATAGAACAAGCAAGATTAATTGGTTATTGCTTAAATTAGAATTGTTTATTTTAGCTAAGGAATGCAAAATGGTGTTCCTAAATGAACTTCTTCATTGAAGAGATCTGTTATGGAATTACCGTGGATTTTATGTATTGCTAAAATCATATTTTTGTTTCTCAGCTTATGGAGTCTATTCGTAGGCTCAGATGAGCTTTCTGAAAGTGTAGTCTCTATTTTGATTACGTAATTAAATTGTCTGATTCTATCCACATATAGAGAATACTTATGTGTTAGTAGGGTCAGTGAGAGCATACAAAATTTCTCTATAGTGTTATATATTAACAAAATATTCATTATTAAAGTAATAATAATGATATGTTTGTCAAGTAAAATATTTGCCTAAGTTTTTTTTCTCCATGAATGCAGTGAGAGTAGTCTCTGTTATATAGGATATACATTTTTATATCTGATAAAAAACTAAGAGACTTGTGAGATACTCCCATTAGTCGTGCATTAGATATGATCTAATAAAAGAAACAACTTGACTATCTGTGTGACAGTTAGTATAATTGTTTGACAGTTAGTGTATTTTTTTATGTATATATAATATTAATCTTTCGTAAATGGTGATTTATCAATCGAAAGAGAAATTGATTAGAATTTCTAATTAGTTTTATGCATCATAGGATAATGGCATAATGAATATTGTGTTATGTACGACTATTGATATCAATTTAGTCGTACATGTTATGAATTGTCTATATATGCTATAGACTATAAGATGAATTTGAAATATGTTCTGTAATATGTTTGAGATATTAAGAAAAAGTTTCTAATTCATGGAGATTATAATCTGCAACCATTAGGGTCATTGAGATTAAATTATTTGAGTATAATAATGACGGTAGATGGTCTACGTCATATAGAGTCAGAAAAGATGTAGTTGGAGTGTCACAGTTGATACCACTATATAAGTGTAATCACTTGCAACATATGAAGTATTGAATTAGAAGTTGCTAAATGACCTTATAGATTAGAATTATTAACATTAATGTTGTGATTGCGGTTGTTTGTAAAGTATTATGGATTAAATCCTTAAATACCCTAATATTCCACCTAAGATGCATGTGTAAAATTAATTAGATAAATTAGTGTAATTAGGCCTAATTAATGTGTAGGACATCAAATTACCATTCTAGGGTTGGTGCTCTAGGTGTCAATCCGTATCGTATTTGTAACAACCGATAGTCTCTACTACCGTTACATTGTAGTACCGTGGTAATACGGGAAGAAGGTAACATAATATAAATTATGTTTGAGTACATATACATTCATGGAATGACTTTGGGGACAAACGATAAATTCTTCAAAATTCCGATACGAAACTCTATGATGTTCCATTCCAAATAATCCATGGTATTTGGACAGTAACTTTCTCATATGAATTTTGATTTTTATGAATTTTATATTGTCAGAAATCTGAGATCGAGACCTACAACATTCACATGAACGCTTTTCCAAATTCGAACCAGAAAAGACCAGAAGTTCCCAAAATCAGTTTTAAACTATGCCAATTCCACCCTAGCATATTAGAGGCCACCTTATAGGTATCGTATCAGTTCGTATTCATACCTTAAATCAAGACACAAGTATGATAAGCTTTGTAGATAAAACATATTGATGTATTAATAAGCTTAGCTAAGTTCCGAATCTCATTTTACAACGTATATGCTAATCAAGTTTCCGATCATAGATTATCCACAGGAACCAAAATCTTCTTCGATAAGGGGATTCAGTGCTAGCCAAATTCCGAAATCAGTGAGTGGACACTACCCTTTAAATTAACCTTCATTTTGTTATTTTTATATCAGACTTATTTTACTCTTTAGGGCGTTAGATTATTTTTATTACAGTCATTTCATGAAAATTTGTGATTTAAGTTATGCTTGAGAAATAAACGTTTTCAAAGTATGATTTTATGGTTTTCGAGACATGAGGGAAAAACCCACCTCAATATGCAACTTGATATAGACATGGAATTGATGGATGACATGTGCACATGTAGAGGACTGGGGGGACAACTATACGTAATGCCCCTAGATTCTAGTTCAAGACTAGGGATGACATATGCCCCTATATCCTAATTACAGAGCTTGGAAGGTAGCATAGATCCGCACCTCCAGTTTTAGTTCAGAGGCTTGGGGGACGACGATACGTAACGCCCCAAGACCATTAGTTTTAGGGACAGAAGTGGCATGCTTTGGGGGACGACGATACGTAAACGCCCCAAAGTCATGGATTTGCACTCCTGGCTCTAGTTAAGCGTATGGGGGGACATCGATACGTAACGCCCCCATACGTCAAGATTTCATAGACAGTTACAGATTTTAGAAATAGTATTCAGACACAGTTTTCAGAAAAGGTTTTTAGAAAATAAAGTTTTTAGAAAATAACTGTTTTATAAGAAACTTTTAGGAAAGATAAATTTTATAAAGAAATTTCAGACGAGACTTTTAGAAAGGAGTTCATAATTCTCAGACAAGAAAAGAGATTTATATAAAGTTATTTCTCTAATTTTGGTTTTAGAACCAAATATTTTTATAACAGTATTTCAGTTTTCATCCATTCACTTAGATCGTACAACAGTCTAACCCTTCCCCTCCCAGTTTTCTTGTTTTACAGGTGTTCTTAGAGGACAAGCTCGGGAGGACAGATACTGATGCAGTCACTAGGGCATGGAGTCCACCGGTTCAAGTCTGAAAGAGTGAAATTCCAGTTAGAGTCAAATAGAAGTCATGTATTAGTCTTGGGTTATGTGATAGTAATTGTAAGCAAGTGTATTAAGTATATAATTATTGATATTGAGTTTTTTATTTCATAATGTCGAGTTTGGGTGTTGGTCTCATGCATAAGATTCTGATTAAGAAAAGAATAATAGTGCAGCTTTTAGTTAGAAAGCCAGAGGCTCAGGGGAATAGTACGACTTATTCCTTGCCGGTAGCATCTACCAAATCGGGGATGTTACAAAGATGGTATCAGAGCATGGTCTAGGGAGTCAGTGACTGTAGTGGCAGAGTGTTGGGGTCTGGTATACGCAGTATGTCCGGGATACTCGTATGTGAGGCACTGCCACTCCAGTATCCGATCCTCGTGTACGTCCTCAAGATCTATAGACGGGTTAGTAAGCTTTCCCAGACTATTCGAATAGTATTCCTTACGAGAACAACTATATTTTAGATCCAAGTTGAGAATTCTCATGTAGTTATCCTGGCATATCACCAAAAGTTCAGAACAATCTATGAAACTAAATAGTAAAGATCTAAGAAAATTTACCCAATGGAGTGGGAAGAGAGATCTATAAGAAAAGTAAAAGAGGACGAACAGATGATTAAGTAACCAGATAGTAGTAAGAATTAGAGACACATAGTTAGATAGTAAAAGATAACACCAAAACTTGTAGTAAATGAGAATATAGCAGGCCTGAATAAGAGTAAAATATCGATTAGACCTAAGTAAAGTTTCTTCCCTCCAAGCAAGATTTCTTTCCTCCTCAGAAAATTCTTCCAAGCATATCCAATAGCCCTTGAGCACCTCGTATGGATAGCGGGTTCCCTGAATAACCAAGGACAACCATAAGATAGAAGAAGCAAGTGATCATGATTAGTCATGGAAGCTTCTAATAGATATGAGATGTCATAAGGATGTAGATATTCTAGATTCCCCAAACCCAGGCCCGCAAGAAAATAAGATGAATAACGTCAGAAAAATGATTAGTTGCCATAACCAAGAAATCCAATAGATAAGGCCCCGACCTACCCAAATCTTATTCCTCACCCCTTCGTGATGCCAGTCAAGGAAGCTATCCTGATGGAGCCTAGCTCATACCCACCTTACATGAGAAATAGACTCTACCAGGACACAGAGTACCAGAAAAGGACACCGAAACTCATTGAGAAATAAGATGTTTTACCTAGTCACTACCGGCATAGATATAGATGATCGTAAGAAGCACGACGAGAGTTCATCTTAATAAATGAAAGACCTTGAAAGGTAGATCACCCAGAAATGGATTAAGGAAGTTTTTGAGGATGTAAAGAAGAGAACTCAGTATAACCCAAAGATCAAGGCAAGTCAGCACGAGGTTTGCAAGACTAGTAGGAGTCCACAAAATAAACCAAATGTAGTAGAACCTACAGAACAGTCCAAAGCCAGTAGAAAACCATGGAAGCATAAAAGAATAGACCCGTGAGATATGAGATATTTAGAAGTGACAAAAGTATCAATATAGACAGTAGAACAAAGTGCCATAGATGCGACTTATAGAAAGAGCAGAGAGCATAAATCTAAGAAACAGTCAGAAGGACAGACCACCACTAGTCTCAGTAACATGGCATAGAGCCAAAAGATAGGATCTAAAAATAGTAAGAATGAAATAAAAGTGTCAAGAGGATTCAATACATATAGTGATATGGGTAATGTAGCTTGGAGATAGCAGAATAAGTGAAGACGCTAACCAAGTATGTGAGCATATATTCATCCCCAACTTAGAATCCCGTAAGAAGAAGAACAAAGTAAAGAAGAGTATTTGACATAATAGATAGATTACGAGGTGTTTAGATGGTGAAGCCAATAAGTTCAACAGAACATAGATAAAAATCACGAGACGGTAAAATTCTATATAAGATAGAAAAGTTTAGAGTCACAGTAAGCCAAGCCAAATCTAAAAGTCGTCTTAAAATTAGAACCCCCCAGGGGAATAAATGTTCAAGGAAGTGAAGGAACTAGTTAGAGAAACTCTCAAGAGTATAGTATATGACTCATAAGAGTCTCATTATATTGAGAAAGAAGAACTGGATAAGAGTGGCACCTAACCAAAAGATTTCAGTAGAAGATGTCTTAAGTAATAAAAGTTAATAGAGTTTTCAGGAGAGTAAGGATGCAAGGAGTTCAAGGAACTGAGGTGAGAAATAAACCTTTGTAGTAGAGTAAGTTTTTTAAGGAAGAATAACAAATAGAGTATAGAAGCATTCAGAGAGAGAAAGTAATGAATTTAGAAGGTTAAACGACAGAGACTAAATAGGAAGAAGTACAGGGGAAGTACAAGAAAGTTTTTAGAAAGTATGACTCTAGAGGAATTTCACAGAGGAGGTAGTGTGTTCGATAGTTGAAAATGATCAGAAGTAAAGCTCGAGAAGGCAAATCAGATTGTTTTTAGCTGTAGTGCCCTAGTGTAGGGAAATGCAATATATATATATATATATATATATATATTTATATACACGAGGGTCCTAAGCTCATAAGATAAAGAGAATAAACAACCAGATCACCATAATCAGAAAGTCTTCAGGATAAGTTCACACCCTCCCAACCCTCGTTAGACAATAATAGCAGAGATGGACCTTGAAAGTTGCTTCAAGATACTCCTAGGAGTAAGTGAAAGTATAGTAAAAGAAGATCGGAATATAAGACCTCCAGATGTAGTTTAAGAACAGAATAAAAGTGGGAGACAACTCTAAGTTAAATAGTTAGGAAAGAAGTGGTTCTGATGGACTATGGAGAACAAATTGGTGTGGAACATCGTTCCCATATTTATAGTAGCAATGAAAGTAAAGGTATGAAGAAAGTATGAATTATAACTAGAACCGTATCACCAGCGTCCCCATCTGTAACAAAGTACAGTTTAAGAAAAAGTATACAAACAGTTAAGCTCCCAGAGAAGCTACCAAAACCAACCTCCTTAGTACAAACCCATTGGGTAAACAAAATAGTGAGTAAGAGGTACATAAAGAATCTGACCCTTCACTACAAGGTCTTAACGTATACGGATAGGCAGAGGCAAGAAAAGATGTACATCGGAACTGATAAGAAGCCTGGTATGAATAGATGTATGTATATACCTTCCAGAGTCAAGGCATGAGCAAAGGAACCTCTTTACAGGAAACACAATACCTACAGAGATGAAAGATCCTTAAGTAAAGATTGGAAGCCTAGCCCAATAGTTATACAAAACAAGTTTGAGGGCATTGAGTTCTCATCAAGAAGACTCTTAGAATATGTCTTCTTGTAGAGTGGATATAAGAAGTCTAGACAGTCAAAAAATAAAAGGTGTGGGGAATGAGCTGGAGTATGTGGAGTATAAAAAAAGATCTGGGAATGAGGCTGTTTTTGAAATACTATAAGAGCTATAGTGTGACCGTAGTGAGGTAACCAGCAAGGAATTTAATGGAAACAGGACGAGGAATTCCCTCTCGATCTAAAGTTCAAAAGTACTATACATGAAATAGAAGTCAAGGCAAGAGAAAGACTAAGGTGCGCTTATTAGAAAAAGGATGTAACAGTTCAAACAGACAGAAAACAGAATGTAATCCAAAGTTCCATAGTATGTTTTCAGATATAGCAAGAAAACCACCCACCCTATAGTATAGTGATAATGCATAGAGGATCATCAGACATTGATATAATATAGTTGATCAAATAAGATGGTTATGAATACAAGGTAAGTTAAAGCGGGTGGTATGGAAAGAGAGCCCAAGAACTCTGTAACATATGGATATATCCCAAGTTTAAAGAGGATTCGAGGACGAATCATATTTGAGGGGGGAAGAATTTGTAATGACCGATAGTCTCTACTACTGTTACATTGTAGTACCGTGGTATTACGGGACAAAGGTAACATAATATAAATTATGTTTGAGCACATATACATTCATGGAATGACATTGGAGACAAACGGTAAATTCTTCAAAATTTCGATACAAAACTCTATGATGTTCCATTCCGGGCAGCCCAAGGTATTTATGCCGTAACGTTCTCATACAAACTCAGATTTTTATGAATTTTATATCGTCGGAAAGCTGAGATCGAGTTCTACAATTTCACGTTGAACGCTTTTCCAAATTTGAATCAGAAAAAGGGCTAAAATAGAGAAAAAAATTTGGATAAATAGTAACCGAGAGACATTTTAGTAAATTCCCAAAATTTCTCCAAACTTCCACACTTTTCTACTCTTAATTGGCCAAGTATAAAAAGGGGGGTACTATTCAAGTATCCCCAAAATTCAAAAGAAGTAAGAAAGAAAAACGTGATGGAAGAAGAGAAGAAGAGGAAGAGGAAGATGAGAGAAAAGAGAAAAGAGAAAGAAGAAGAAAGAGAGAGGATATGAAATGAAGCAAAGATGAGCATGTCATCCATGAGGGAATTGAAGGGTGGTGGAATTCAACAAAGATAAGGTAAGAATATTTTACCCAAATTTTGAATTAAGAGGTTTTGTTGATTTGATGATATAAGAGTGTTAGGAGCATATTAGATAATGTGTTTAATGAACATATAAGTATGAAAATAGATGGTGTTGAGTAGGAACCAAAAATTTGGAATATTGAGTAATAAGAGGTTATGAGATTTAAGAGGTTAATGTATTACTTTGGTGATGATATATGATGGTGATTATGTAGTTGTTGTGTAAAAGTTGTGATATGGAAGTGTATTGAGCAATTAGACATGGAAAAATTGGGTTAAGCCTTGAATTTTGGCCTCACATCATGACGCGTACTGGGAAAAATATGCAGAATTGTTTCTGGTTTGAACGTGTCGTGATGCACAAGAAAATTGCGTCGCACAATGGAAATTCCAGGGAATTCATTTCTGGAATCAAGCATGTCGCGACGCGAAGACCAAAAGTTCCCAAAATCAGTTTTAAACCATCCCAGTTCCACCCTAGCATGTTAGAGGCCGCCTTATAGGTCTCGTATTAGTTCGTATTCATACCTTACATCAAGACATAAGTATGATAAGCCTTGTAGATAAAACATATTGATGTATTGATAAGCTTTCCTAAGTTCCGAATCTTATTTTACAACGTATATGCTAATCAAGTTTCCGATCATAGATTATCCACATGAACCACAATCTTCTTCGATAAGGGGATTTAGTGCCAGCCAAATTCCGAAATCAGTGAGTGGACACTACCCTTTAAATTAACCTTCATTTTTTTATTTTTATATCAGACTTATTCTTACGCTTTGGGGCGTTAGATTATTTTTATTACAGTTATTTCATGAAAATTTATAATTTAAGTTATGCTTGAGAAATAAACATTTTCAAAGTATGATTTTATGGTTTTCGAGGCATGGGGGAAAAACCCACCTCAATATACAACTTGATACAGACATGAAATTGACGGATGACATGTGCACATATAGAAGACTGGGAAGACGGCTATACGTAATGCCCCTAGGGATGACAGATGCCCATATATCCTAGTTACAGAGCTTGGAAGGTAGCATAGATCCGCACCCCCAGTTCTAGTTCAGAGGCTTGGGGGACGACGATACGTAACGCCCCAAGACCACTAGTTTCAGGGACATAAGTGGCATGCTTTGGGGGACGACGATACGTAGCGCCCCAAAGTCATGGATTTGCACTCCTGGCTCTAGTTAGGCGTATGGGGGGACATCGATACGTAACGCCTCATACGTCAAGATTTCAAAGACAGTTACAGATTTTAGAAATAGTATTCAGACATAATTTTCAGAAAAGGTTTTTAGAAAATAAAGTTTTCAGAAAACAACTGTTTTATAAGAAACTTTCAGGAAAGATAAGTTTTACAAAGAAATTTCAGACGAGACTTTCAGAAAAGAGTTCATAATTCTCAACAAGAAAAGAGTTTTTATATAAAGTTATTTCTCGAATTTTTATTTTAGAACCAAATGTTTTTATAACAATATTTCAATTTTCATCCACTCACTTAGATTGTACAACATTCTAACCTCCCCACTCCCAGTTTTCTTATTTTACAGGTGTTCTCAGAGGACGAGCTCGGGAGGACGGATACTGATGTAGTCACTATGGTATGGAGTCCACCAGTTCAAGTGTGAAAGTCCAGTCAGAGTCAAGTAGAAGTCATGTATTAGTCTTGGGTTATGTGATAGTCCTTGTAAGTAAGTGTATTAAGTATACAGTTATTGATATTGAGTTTGTATTTCATGATGTCGAGTTTGGGCGTTGGTCCCATGCATAAGATTCTGATTAAGAAAAGAATAAAAGTGCAGCTTTTAGTTAGAAAGCCAGAGGCTGAGGGGAATAGTACGGTCTATTCCCTGCCGGTAGCATCTACCAAATCGGGGATGTTACAGTATTTATGACATATTCATGAATACGAGCAATTATTTTTTTCCATAATATTACCCATTTCAGGGTAGCACCTATTATTTTTTTAAATACATATTCAATCTAATTTTAGTTTAAATTGAAACTAACTGAGGTTTAGTAATATATATATTAGGAAAAAACTAGAGAATATACAGTAGTCTCACAGTTGTAATTGACACATGCAAGTGCCATTACTTGTGGTATATTCTCAAATAAAGTCGTGGTCAAGATTTACTGACACGAGCGTGTTAGTAAAATCTTTTGAGACCAGTACAAGTTGTATATCGAGATTTGGTCCGATGGTTTATCCTAATGAACCGTGAGTATTTAGATACTCGTATAGATATGTAGGTGTTTGTTTGATAAGCACTGAACAACTCACTAAAAGTATTCCTAATATATAACACACCAATATCAATAGGAATATTCCCGTGTCGAATTGCATCCCTAGTCCTTTGACTTGAGATACCACCGTGGATGTATGAGTGATTCTCCACAATTTGACAATAGTCACGTCACCGGTCAATCTAGACCAGACCTCTGCCTGTTTGTTGATATGGATAGATGCTCATGATATCATGTGATGTACCTAGAGAGGATCCGTCGGTCTCGTATGTGGGATTTAGGTATCCACTTTGTGATTCTTTAAATCCTTGCCCGATGTATACTCAGAAATAAGTTTCGAGTATTTATCTAGAAAATCACGAATATGTCATGACATACATGAATTGTACATAACGAAGATTTGACGTTCTTATCTATGTCTTCGGTACTAGGGGTTGACACAGTTCGATATGATTATAAAAAAATTTGCAATTATAATTATTTAGTTTTTTAAAAAAAAAGTAATTGTACAGTTTTTTAATTAAAAAAAATTATAATTAGTTTTTAATTTATCGGTTCGATTTGGTACAATTCGATTTTTTTTTAATAATAACAAAACAAATTAAAAAAATAATAACATTTACTAAATCTAACATTTATTTAAATATGTTTAGATTGTAACTCTTATAATCATCACAACTACACTAGTAAAAAAATTTCATAAGATATAATCATTATTTAAATTTTTTAAAATGTATGAAAATAAAAAGAATATAAAAAAAAATTATAAATATTTCATGAAATTAATTATCACTAAACACTAAATAAATTAAACAATGTAATAAACATAATTATAAAATAACAACATAACATGATTAGATTTTAAAAAAATTAATAAATTAAATTCGGTTCTGCTTTATTTTTTAATTAAAATATCGAATAATTATTTTTGAAAATAAAAAAATATCAGTTCGGTTCGATTTGGTTTTTCAATTTCAGTTATTTTTTTGTCCAACCATATCCGATACAATTTATATAGCCTTTGACGGATGGACTATACGATAAGCCTAGAACTTGACTTGTATGGTTCATCATAGTTCTTTGTGGTAGTCATAATTTGTGAGTGGGCGAATTATGAACATGAAATAAGTTCATTACTGATATAACTGAACCTAGAGAGTCACACTAATAAAGTGTACTCGTAGAGTACTACTAGGATAATTAATTACGAATAATATGAATTATTCGTAACGTTACACATGTCAGGATATTTTAGTATCTAAAATGTATATGTATAAGATAATTAATTTGATTAGATATAAATTAGATCTAATTGAATTTTGACACATGCTACTTAATAATAATTATTTAGTTAATTTGGCCTCTGGCTTAGTGATTTCCCGCCTAGTATTGAGTGTAATCTTTGAGCTTTTCTTAATGAAGTTTATTATTCTTCCCAAAAAAAAATTATTTAGTTAATTTAATAATTATTTATTGTAAGGAATTATTTATTTTTTTATTTATAAAAGCTTATAAGATAAGCTTTATACATGGCCAAATATTATGCATATATCTGTCACAAAATTTGGCATCATTTTTAGCCATATATTAAATTTTGTCAAAATGATCAAAATACCCTTTTATTTATATATATATGTGTGTGTCAAATTCGGCCATTAGAGAGATAATATGACATGGAAATTTTTTCATGAATTTGTTCATGAAAGAGAGAAAAATTAGGACTTTGTTAGGGTTTTATTAATTCACCAAAATTAGAGACGATGGAAGAATAATTGGAAACAACCATTGAAGAAATGAAGGTAATTTCTAATTTAATTTAGTTGCAATTATTTCTTTATTTTTTCAATTGATTATATATGACATAATTAAGATTCTTTCATTGTTTGGTATTTATGGATGTTTAAAAACCCTAATAAGATAACTTTAATGCATATATAAAATCAATTAGGCTAATTAGAGTAATTAGGCCTAATTAGGATGTAGGACATCAAATTTCCATTATAGAGTTACTTATGCCACTCCATGGTGACCTAAAATTATTCTAAAGTGACTTTGTGGTGGTGACTCTCCTTGGTGTACTTTGGATTTATTAACTGCATGAATTTTGAATTAATTATGTGTCAATGTGACTAATTGTATAATTAATTTAAAAATGTTAATTTTGTGAAATTGAGACGTTGTGGATGAAATTGGATGATCCGTCGTCTTGAGCATGACTTTTCAAAACTTGAACGGCTGACCAATTTAGTTGTCAACTTACAAAACTAGCACACTGTTGTGGAGTGAGTTATAAAACTCAGTATATAACAACATTCATACCATGAAAGGTAAGAATAAATCTTAAAATAGTATATATAATTATATATATAATTTTGTTAGAAAACCTTTAAAATATTGTGTTGAAATGCGTGGAAGCCTATTACTATATAATCATCGAAAAATGAAATGGACATAAAATTTAGATCTTCAAAGAAACACTGTACTAGAACATATAATGCAAATCTTCTAAACTTCATACCATTCTTTACATTCTTTAAATAAAAAATCTTTTGGAAATACTTACATATACTGATCTGGAGACTGAGTGATAAGGCATACTTAATATAAAACCAAAACTTTAACAAAACTGTAATCGAGATTTGTAGTATCCAAATCATATGAATTCTGAAATTAAACTCTTTTATCATATATAAGAAATGAAACATATTTGAAATATCATCAAATCAAATAATTTAAAACCTTCTTTAGTAATGACTCAAGTATTATTCTTTATACAGAAAACCTTTCGAACGTTCAAAATTCAAATTACATGGATAAATTCAGAAACATAGCATGTATAGAATCTCAATTCCTCTACATAACAATCGTACCATAAATGATAGAGCAAATTGATTAAGGATATACTATTATATATATATATATTAGAAACGAACGAGAGAAACTTCCAAAATATACTTACGCAAATCGTATACCGACACAATCAAACAAAGCTCGTGTGGGACTCATTATCTATTTTAGAATAGGTATGAGATGAATTTTATCTGAACTGATGCCTTAACCAAAACTGCTATGACACAAACCAAATTATCAACCAAACTGATCACACACACATTACAAACAAAAATTCCATGCTGTCAATGTAATCGCTTTGACTCATTTTATCGAAAATAATCTTTTCAAATATTTTCTTTTTCCAAGAAAATAATAAAATGAAAATAACCAAAATATATTATAAAACTAATCAAGTGTCTAATGTCCGAATCGCGCGTATTGACCGGTCAATATATGAAAGCAAACTCATGTCAACAGAGGGTAACAAGTCTGTCCGCTGCAGATGGATATGATCATATACAAGTACGACGATGATTTCAAAATCTTAAAACCAATAAAACATAATACGAGCATTGTGGTGGAAACATATCATATCATAACATAAGAAAAATCAAATATATCTCATTCAAAAGAAAATCTTACTGAAAATAAACCTTGCAAAATATATTGTTAGAAAAACGATAAAATAAGAGTATCCAAAATATATCATAAAACTAATATGTTATAAACGAAATCGAATTCCAAAACCAATATTATCATAAATCTGTATCAAGCGTCCATGAACCAACTCAACTGGACAAATAAATCAAGCATCTAATGTTCAAGTCGCACGCCCTGACCAGACATTGTACGGAAGCAAGACCATTTTGACAAAGAGTAATGAGCCTGCCCATTTCAGATGGATAAGACCTTATACAAAGATCACGGTGAAATCAAAAATCATAAAATAAAGAAAAACTTAGTTCGATCACCGTGGAGGAAACATATCATATCATATCGTGAGCGATAAGGGTGTTCACGGGTCGAGTCGGGTTTTTTAAAATTTTATGAGAAAGTCGGGTCGCGGGTCGGGTCATGGGAAAGTGGAACCCGATCGAGTTTGGGTCGGGTCATTAAAAAAAATATTTTTTTTATGAATTAATTATTTTGAAATATAAATATTAGTTATTTTATGTCCCAAATATTATCATATATATAAAATTTTAATACAAAAAAGTAATAAACAAATGAAATAATAGTAAAAACTTTAAAAAAATAATAAAAATTTTAGAAAAATAATAAAAATATTATAGGGTCGGGTCATGTTTTATCATCAAACCCGTTGCCCAACCCAAAAATTTCGGGTCGGGTCGGGTCAGGTTGGAATTTTACAAATTTTTTTATGAACCCGCACGGGTCGGGTCGGGTCGCGGGTTGACCCGACCCTATGAACACCCCTAGTGAGCGAAATCAAAAATATATCTCTCTTTCAAAAGTAAAACTATTCGAAAATGAACTTTTTAAAAAACTTTTTTCCGAAAAACAAATAAACAAGAGTATCCACACACATGTAAGACACATCACATAACACATATCACATATATCAACCATTGACATAAAACTCGTACATCAAGGTAAAATGATATTATATCACATATTGATATAAAAAGATGACATCAACACACACACACATCTTCTCTATAAATAAACAACAACCAATACGTCAGGTATTCATCATATTAAATACTTAAATGTCTATGTGAACACTTCTGATCCCAGTCAAATATGTCAAAATAAATGGTGAAACACGGTTAGAATCGTTGTTGCGTGGAATTCCCAACACAACTATAACAAACATTTGGACTTTCCTAGAATACCCAAATCAAGTCCAATTCCAATGATTTCAGTTTCATTACTCTTAAACATCTTACACTATAAATCCATAACATCAAATTCACTTTCCGGCCTAAAACTAGAAAATCCTTTGGAAAGTCTGAAAACGTTACAAAAGAATCTGGAACCTTTCAGATATTTCATTTTTCTTCCAAAACTATTCTAATACTCTTAATAAATCATTATATACCATTCAAAGACATCCAGTTAGCTTAAATCCTCGAATTACATGTTTTTGGAAAATCTTCCGAAAAAATTTATGAAAATACTACAGAAGGATCTTAAACCTCCTATAACTTTCCGAGACCATCTAAATATCATCATATCATCATAGCTAACTCATATCTATCATTACGTTCATCAAAACATTGACATACGCAAAATTAGATTTTAACGAAAACTCGCATAGCCTGTCAGATCGATCTAATTCATTCTGATTTCACTCGAATTCTACCAACTATACATATTCAATACATTCTAGCTCAATACACATAATAAACATCAATACATAACTCTACGAACCTACTTGAAGAATTTGAACATATACACTTTACTCGAAATTAATGAATTTTTATCGAGATGTCTTACCAAACTTCTGAGGGCACCAACAGACTTTCAACGCCCCCACGAATGCGTAGGAATCGATGGAATTTGAATTGGAGCAACTGTTCAAATTGGTATAACTATTAACCATTTATTTCTTCCTCGTTTTGGGTGAAACCAAGTGTTGTTCGGCAAAAATATCACCACAACCTCGTAGTACATCCCGCGAGCTTCGATTTGGTGGGTGGCTTGACACTTGGATTGAAACGAAGAGCCGAGATCAAAACACCAATGTCGTGTGTGTAATCCTTAATTTTTAGACCATTTTCAATGATCTGGTGGCCACCGCCGGCCACAATTAGATGAACGGTGGCCGAACGGTCTGACTAGGTTCATCGCGCTAGCCGGCGGTGGCCTATCTTCTCTCTATCGCGCGTAGGGGATCGAGTGAGGGATGGTTGATAACTTTTGCCATTTTCGTAATTTTTGAAATATTCGGGTATTTATTGATAATTTTTTAAAATTATAAAACTGCCCCTATGAAATTATAAATAGGTCCCTAACAATATACTATCTCGGAAATTCACATTTAAAGGCCCTTCAAATTTCGAAAAAGTACTCAAGACAAAAATTGTTTGTCTTCAAAATACCTTTCCAACGAATCAAAAATTAGCTTAATCAGAGTTTGTTTTCTATTTCTATAATAGAAACAACAAAAATCTTCCATATAAAAATATCCAAAAATACACGTAACTGGTCATTTTGAATTACACGATTTCCAAGGCTACGAAACACCATTTCATGACATTCCAATATAATTTTCAATACTCAAACTTTTATTCTCCAATATCAGTTCATTTCGAGTCTTGAACTTTGATACGAGAACTATCCAAAACTGTTCTGAAAATTCAGGATATTACACAAACCATTTAAATCTTATTTCTCTCTTCATCTCATTAATCAGTGCTACATCCACTTTCTTCCTAATAACTTCATTTC
The DNA here is from genome assembly GCA_019454045.1 of Zanthoxylum bungeanum. Lineage (NCBI taxonomy): Eukaryota > Viridiplantae > Streptophyta > Magnoliopsida > Sapindales > Rutaceae > Zanthoxylum > Zanthoxylum bungeanum. The sequence goes on along the minus strand of SKCR01030664.1, from coordinate 66,859 downwards.
CATCTTTGTCTTTTCTACTATGCCCACACATTTATCTAAATATTATCATTTCAACTACCATTTTTTTTAGACATGTTGATGCTTTATTGCCCAACATTCTATTGTTTAAAGCATTGCAAGTATCACAGTGATATTGTAAATTTTTTCTTTAAATTTTAAAGGAATATTTTGATCATATAAGACCTCAAACACACATCTCTACTTCCTCTAGTTTTATTCAATTCTATGCGTAACATCTCAATCTATTTCCCCATATTTTTGAAGGATGGGTCTCCAATTTTATCCGTAACATCTCGATCCACTTCCCCATCTTAAAATACCCGCTACTTTAGATTGATTGGTCATCAATTCTTATTTCTATGTATTACCTATACGATATTTATTAAACTCATACACCATGTGCTTAATTTTTAACCTACTTAGTTGGAGGCCTTTAACTTCTAAGGTTTTTTTTTAACTCCACATCTAAAATTTAGCCTTTATATATTCTTTAAACTCATCCACCAATATTATATCGTTAGCAAAAAGTATACATTATGTAATTATATCCATCACTAAGATAAAAAGATAAGGGGTTTAATGTAGAATCTTGATGTAAGCATATGATGGTAGAAAAGTACCTTGTCATTTCTCATTGAGTCTTAACACAAATTACTGCATCTTTATACATACAAGTAATACATACTCCATTCTTTTCTAGTACCTTATAGAGAATTTCTCTCTTACTATTCCATCGTATGTTTTTTCTATCATAAAATATAAATCATAATATCTAAAATGAATTTATCAAAATTTTAATGCACATCGTGACACTTGTAGTGTACACTCGATTTCTTGCGTTCATAATAAGAAACCAAATCTAAAAGCAAAGCCATGATTTAATTTTAGGGGTTTTCTAAAATATATATCAATGGTTTTTTTTTTTTTTTTTTATTATTATTATTATTAATTTTTTTTTAATTTAAAAAGTACATAAAATTATATGAATTTACAAATTTAACTCAGGTCTTGGCATGATTAGTTAACTTATAGTGTCTTCCCTTAAACCAACTAAAAATTATTATACTAAAATGAAAAATTAGTTCACTAAAATGAAAAATAAAATAAAATAAATTTATTTTGAGAAAAAAATATAATCCTCGAGACTATTTCAAACTTTCAATTAATCAATACAAAACTATAAAAGAGATTATTTTAAAGTACTTGAAATAAATTTTGACCATGCAATATGAATCTTCAATCAATTTGTTTGGGGAGAAATTAGACATACATAGAAGGACCAATAGAAATACGACACGTGGATTGGTTTCATAATCTGCCGTCAACAACTACCTTCCGACTTTGAACTCAGTGCCTACTGACAGACTATGAACAATATTAGAAGATGATCCCATAGTCTTCCATCAAAGACTTCTTTAAGAGTCCTATATCTGATTTCAGAGTCACATATAAGAGATTGATTTCAGACTCCGAACTCAGTGTCTACCATCAGACTCTCTCATCAGGGTCATGCTTTCAGGACCCGCCGCCAAGACCTTCACCTCAAGCTCATTTCCAGGGAAGTCAGATGAGGTTCAAAAGAGAAATTATCCCGAAATATCAACTCCTTCATTATGAGAATTACTTTCCATTTCTTGTAACTAATTAACCGTCCAAAATAGAGAGATTTTTGAGATTAAGTTGATTAATTAGGAATGTGAATGTTACCAATCTTGATTTCCTTGTAATGAAAAAGTTGTGAATAATAGGGGGATCTCCTCAAAAAGAGGAGGAATTTCTTCTAGTTGATTAAGAAATAAGGGATAAAGCTTTTTGAATGCTATTTTTTATATTCAAATTTTATTGTTTGTGAAATTTCATGTAGAAATAATTTGCGCCGTTTTTGGGAAAATGAGATGAAAAACTGTGTCTATGGTTAATTTAATCATGTTTCTCGAGAATTTTTTTTGCAACTAAAAAAGATCTACTTATTCATTCCTCTTGTTTGCTACATTCTCTTTTATTGTTTTAGGAATTACCCAATCGAGGAAAATAAGAATGGCCCCAAGGAAGAAGTAGTCCATAATCTATGCTTCATCTAGTTACGAAGAAGATGAAGTCTCCAACCATCTGACGCCTGCAGCGGATGTCACAACAATGATGCACAAAATGATGAAACATATGGAAGAACAAAACTGCTAGGCTACTGCTGCATTGAAAATAATAAAACAATAGTTCCAGGAATATATGCAGGCCATGCAACAAAAAAACCATACGCTAATAGCTCAAATCAAATAGGTCGCACCAGAGGTAAAGACTAGAGCAGAAGGCCTACTGAAGAAGACTGAGAACATGTCCAGAATGTCCCAAGTTACTGTGATTATGATTATAGGCAGAGGTAGCCAAAGAAATATGACAAGGGACGAGTAAGGTTAAAATCCAAAGAAGAGGAAACCGCAAGGCGAACAAAGACAAGTTAGTGTCTAAAGAGATGCTGAAGAAGGACATAGATATGATTCAGAACCTAAATGGACAAAATGGGAAGATAATGAACTGTTGTAAGAGTTCACCCTCTATAAGAACAAATCTTCCACAAAATATAATAACTGGGTCTGTTAAGGGAACCACAGCCAATGAAAGTACCAGAGGAATTCCATGATAATGGGCTGTATTGCGAGACCCACTTGAATGTAAGGCAAATGATGAGTGGTAAATGTATCACTATTTCCCACCCATTTAACCTAATATTTTGTATAGTTTCTTGAGTTTTATTAATATTTTGATGTGTTTTGTGTTATTTTGTAGATAAATAAAGTTTCAGGACTCTCTGGAAGTAATTTGGGGACAAAACAGTGAAAACCGGAAAAAAAAAAGAGCAAGATTATAATTTTGCGCGTCGCGACGCGTATGCCTTCTACGTCGTGACCGCTAACGTGCGCCGGACCTTACTAACGTGCGTCTGACACGTGTCAACATCAGAGCAGATCCGCTAACATGCACCGTGCCACATATCACAATCACATGCTGCTGACAATCGCCATCGCCACGTGCATCCACGTGGCGTCCACATCAGTCACATGCCGAGTCAGCTTGCCACATGTCAGCCATGTCATCATCAGCTAATCATCTTATGCCATGTGTCATCACCACATGCTACCGATAATCCACATCGCCACTTCATCACCACGTCAGTACAATTATTGAGTAATCATTCAGCTGCCAACGCCGCCAGGACACGTGTCAGCATCTCCGCATTCCACGCAGCAAATCAAGGCGTGTAGCGACGCGTAAAGGGTTGCGCGTCACGATGCGAGGAGCTTACCGAGGCCTATAAATTCAGCTCGAAATTTCAGTTTCAGATCCATACTTTTCTCTGTGTAATTCCTAGTGAATACTAAGAGGATTGTATCTTGTTTGTTTAATTTCAGTTCTGTAATTAATTTTATTTACATTTACGCACAGTTCTTACTTTTCTTTACTTTTTCAATTTTTACTTTTCGGTAATGAGGAGGTAACTCCCCTTGCTGGGGTAAAAGGTAAAGCTTCTATTATTTCTATTTAAATTAATCTCCCTTAATTATAATATTATAACTATTTAAAACCTGACTTAATGAGGATACCGCTATATTGGCCGGTTGGTAATTATTTATAAATTGGTTTTAAACTGACTAAGCATGGATACCGCTTGGTTGGTTGGTTGATAATTAATTATTAATTTAACTTAATCAGGTTACCGCCTATATGGCTGGTTGGTAATATCACACAAGTTAATATATTATATTAAGGGAGATATCTAAAATAGTAGTAATAGAAGTGGATCCTTTGACCCCCAGTATTTTCTTTTATTGTACTTTTACCTTTTTAATTTCCAGCATTTACTTTTCAGCACTTTACTTTATGTCTTTTATTTTTAAGCTCTTAGTAGTTGTAAATATGTGTCGTAGCTAAGCCCGTTATTTAGGATTGTGATGGATTCCAATATCACCGGTTTATAAAGGGTTATTTTATTGTTTGGGTAATATAAAAGGTTTACTTATTAATTCTTAAGCTTAATGCTTCTTGTTAACTGGCCACTAATAAGATTGATCGGGTAAACTTAAAAAAAACTTGATGAAGGAATTTTAGGTTTCAGCCTTAAACTTAATAGCCCACGATCTTCCTTGAGGATATATAACCCTTTAATAGATTTCCTTACATGATAGATATATACATGTCGGGCGGGGGTAGCCATAATTGGAACTTAATCTTAATGAATTCAGGTAACTTGGTTGACATAGACATATGGTTTAATTGGGTTACTCTGGGTATTTGCATCTGACCATCGACAGAGGCTTTTGCAGAATTTCGTGTTCCAGGTTAGTAAACCAACATATTACACAAACGTAAAACAACCACTTCATCTTTTAAAAAAGGTATTGGAAGAATTCACAACCCTAGATAGTTTAATAATATTGAATTTTCCTTCATCTACTTTCGCGCTATTTTTATTTACTTATTTAATTTTAAAGTCACCATCCAATCAAAACAATCAATCTGTTAGGTACTCGTAAATATTTGGCTTCATAAATTAATAGTTTAGGTATTAAGTCCTCGTGGGATCGATACTTTTTATACTACTTGAACGATACGTGCGCTTGCGTTATACGCGTGTGACAATACCGGTCAATTTTTTGGCGTCATTGCCGGGGACTTATTTATATTTCACTATTATTTTTGGGGTTAGGTACCTTTACTTGTATCTAATTTCTTTTTACTTATTATTTCTGTTTTCTTGTGTTTTAGGTTCTCAGACACTAAATGAGATGAACCAGAAGCTTTGAACTCCGACTGCTTGACCTTGAGATTGAAAGAACCATCAGACAGTTGAGAATGGAAAGACGAGAAGAAGCAATAGTCAACATGGAACCTGAACCTCTGGAGGTTGCACCACCAATTCCCATTCGAGATAGAACCATTCCGGTGGTTGACAGCTTCATTTCCTGTATTTTACTTCCTCCCTTACCAGCAAATGCGTGTGACATCAAAACATGTATTCAGATGATTCAACAGTCAGTGCATTTTGGAGGGGAATGCAATTGAAGATCCTAATGCCCACATCAACAACTTTCTGGAAGTTTGCGGCACTTTTAATTACAACCGAACAGCTGAAGAAGCTATAAGACTGCGTGTTTTCCCATATTCCTTGAAAGACAGAGCAAAAACTTGGCTACATTCACTACCAGCAGGTTCCATCACAACTTGGAACACTCTAGCCACCAAATTCCTTGCAAAGTATTTTCCACCAGCCGAAATAGCAAAACTGAGGAATGACATCACATCCTTTGTACAACATGACTCAGAAACTCTCTACAAAGCTTGGGAAAGGTACAAAGATTTGCTCTGGAAATGTCCTCACCATGAGATTCCAAAATGGCTTTAAGTCCAAACGTTCTATAATGGACTTTCTGGACTGATGAGAACCACAATTGATGATGGTACTAGAGAAACGCTAATGGCAAAAGGAGAAGATCAAGCTTGGGACCTAATAGAAGAAATGGCTAACAACAATTCCTTGTGGCCAATAGAAAAAAGCATGATCCATAGAATTACAGGAATTTATGAAGTTGGAGCCAACTCAGTAGTGAATACTAAGTTGGATCAGATGTGCAAATGCCTGGAAACACTCAGCTCGCAAGTTGTAAACATTGCTGGAGCCACAAGTTCACCTTATGGAAGAGGACCAGCGTCAAATCAACAAGAAGAGACGGTGAATTATGTCAATAATTTCAACAGACAGGGGAAGAGTCTGTATTCCAACACCTACAACCCAGGGTGGAGGAATCATCCCAATTTTGCATGGAGTAATAATTCAGGGTAAAAGAATTATCCACCACCTATATTCCAACAACAAAAGAAAGGACAGGAGCAAGAAAAAGAACCAGGAATGGCAGAAGTGCTAGCTCAGTTAAAAAAATATGATGCTATATTTCCGAGCCAATCAGCTTCCATTAAGGCACTGGAGAATCAAATTGGACAACTGGCCAATGTTCAGAGTTACAGGCCGCCAGGAAATCTTCCCAGAAACACAGAAACAAACCCCATGAATCGAGGGAAGGAGCAATGTCAAGCCATCACCTTGAAAAGCGGTACTGAAATCAATAAAGATGTTGGAATCAAGGCATACATTGAAGAAGTTCAAAAAGAAGCAGAGCAACAGATGGAGGAAAAAGAAGCAAAAGAAAAAGATCAAATTACTCCACCTCTACATTTTCCACAGCATCTTCAGAAAAATAAACTGGACAAGCAGTTTGCTCATTTCTTAGAGGTTTTCAAAAAGCTGCACATCAATATCCCATTTGCAGAAGCATTGGAAGATATGCCCTACTATGTCAAATTCATGAAAGATATTCTTTCATGAAAACGGAGATTGGGAGATTACGAGACAATAGCATTGACTAAAGAATACAGTGCCATCATTCAGAGGAAACTTCCCCCGAAGTTGAAAGATCCTGACAGTTTCAATGTCCCATGCACCATTGGAGAACATTACATCGGTAAGGCTTTATGTGATTTGGGTGCAAGTGTTAATTTGATACCTTTTTTATTTACAGAAAACTGCAAATTGGAGAAGCAATGCCTACCTCAGTCTCACTGCAACTTGCTGATAGAACGCTCGTATTTCCGAGAGGAGTTGTTGAAGATGTGCTAGTCAAAGTTGACAAACTCATTCTCCTAGCATATTTCATTATCCTTGACATGGAAGAAGACAAAGATGTACCTATCATCATTGGGAGACAATTTTTGGCTACAGGTCGAATTTTTATTGATGTACAAAAATGAGAACTAACCATGAAAGTTATGGACCAAAAAGTTACCTTTAATGTTTTCAAAGCCATGAAATTCCCGAGTGATGAAAAGGAAGATGAATGTTTCAGAGTTAATGTTGTTGATAGTATCATCCAGGATACTGAACCACCTCTCACGTATAAACTTGAAGCTTGCATCACCACATGACTGACAGCGAGCTAGATGCTGAAATTCTGGAATGTATCAACTATCTTGACAAGCCATTTCATTTCAAATCAACACCACCTGTTGAAAGCCTGGAACTCCTGAAAAAGGACCGAATCAAGCCTTCGATTGAAGAACCACCACATCTCAAGCTGAAGTTACATTCAAGCCATCTCAGGTATGCATTCCTTGGAAACTCTTATGAATTACCTGTGATTATTTCTTCTTCGCTAACATTGGAACATGAAGAAAAGTTCCTGAGAGTGTTACGAGAACACAAGAGAGCCATTGGCTGGACTATAACAGACATTCGAGGCATTAGTCCATCATTTTGCATGCACAAGATTCTGATGAACAATGAGTACAAACCCACAGTGGAGCATCAATGGAGACTAAATCCAATCATGAAAGAGGCCGTGAAGAAAGAGATTATCAAATGGTTGGATGCCGACTTCATCTACCCCATCTCTGACAGCACTTGGGTGAGTCCTATGCAGTGTGTACCAAAGAAAGGAGGAATTACTGTAGTCACAAATGAAAAGAACGATCTGATTTCAACAAGAACGGTGACTGGTTGGAGAGTATGCATGGACTACCGGAAGCTGAACAAAGCAACATGGAAATACCATTTTCCGCTACATTCATTGATCAGATGCTGGACAGAATGGCGGGACATGAATTCTATTACTTTCTGGATGGATATTTGGGGTATAATCAGATTTCCATCGCTCCAAAAGATCAGGAGAAAACCAATTTTACATGTCCGTATGGTACTTTCGCTTTCCGCAGAATGCCATTTGGACTATGTATTGCTCCGGCCACATTTCAACGTTGCATGATGCTATCTTCTCAGACATGCTGGAGCAAAGTATGGAGGTTTTCATGGATGATTTCTCTGTGTTTGGAGACTCTTTCGACCACTGTTTGCAAAATCGGGAGCAAATGTTACAAGGATGTGAAGATACCAACCTGGTGCTCAACTGGGTGAAATGCCATTTCATGATGCAGAAAGAGATCATTATAGGACACCGGATCTCACAAAAGGGAATCGAGGTAGACAAAGCAAAGATCGAGACAATTGAAAAATTACCTCCACCTACATCTGTCAAAGGGATTCAGAGTTTTCTCGAACATGCAAGTTTTTACAGGAGATTTATCAAAGACTTCTCAAAGATTGCTAAACCTTTATGCAATCTTCTGGAGAAGGATGTGCCTTTCAACTTCACCAAATAATTCCAAGAAGCTTTTGAGATCCTAAAACAGAAGCTGGTTTTCGTTCCTATCATTGTAGCATCAGATTGGACTCTTCCATTTGAAGTAATGTGTGATGCTAGTAATTTTTCTGTAGGTGCAGTTTTGGGACAACGCAAAACAAAGATTTTCCATACCATTTACTACTCCAGCAGAACTCTGAATGAAGCTCAACTTAACTACACAACCACTAAAAATGAGTTGCTTGCAGTTGTGTTCGCTTTTGAAAAATTTCGCTCTTATCTGCTGGGTCCCAAAGTGGTGGTCTACACAGATCATTCAGCAATCAAATACCTGATCGCGAAGAAAGATGCCAAACCCAGATTAATCCGTTGGATACTTCTTCTTCAAGAATTTAATATGGAGATCCGAGACAGGAAATGGACAGAAAATCAAGTGGCGGATCATTTATCGAGGCTCGAGAATAGAGAAATAGCTGGTAAAAAACTGATAATCAAAGAAACATTTCCAGATGAACATCTATTTACCATGAAAAAACACGACGTCCCTTGGTATGCCGACTATGTTAACTACATAGTGATAGGAAAATGGCCGTTGGAATGGACAACTCAAAAACGGAAGAAGTTTTTCAAAGAAGTCAAACACTATGTCTAGGATGAGCCGTACCTATTCAACGCTGTGCTGATCAATTACTGAGACGTTGTGTTCCACATGAGAAGGTCAACAGTGTCTTGTAGCATTGTCATTCTCACCATTATAGCGGACACTTTACGCGGGAAATTAAAACTGCCGCCAAAGTCCTATTAATCAGGTTTGTTCTGGTCCACTCTTTTTAAATATGCTTATCTTTTTGCTCTTCAATGTGACATGTTGCCAGAGAACGGAAATATTTCAAGGAGAAATGAAGGACCTTTTGCAAAACATTTTGGAAGTGGAGATATTGATGTGTGGGGAATAATTTTCATGGGACCCTTTCTTCCATCATTTGGAAAACCTATACATATAGTTGCAGTAGATACGTCTCCCAAATGGGTTGAAGCAATGCACTGCCATCCAAACGATTTAAAAAGTGGTGATCAAATTCTTAAAGAAGAATTTTTCACTCGCTTCGGAACACCTCCGGCTATTATTAGTGATTGTTGGTGTTGGACAATTATGACCCATACGTCACTATTTGTACAGATCATGGTGTTGTTGTACAAATTAACTATGTGACAAAGAGATTGCACTCTTATCATTTGTGATTAGATCAACTAGATGTATAAATGATAGGAGGTCCATATGATTAGTTCCTGGATTGAGATAATATGAGACAGTATCAGTCCACGAAGGATTAATCATTAAATATCCCTAGTCATAGTATTATCGAGACTGGATATCGATAATGCGGAATAGACTAGTATTACACTTGTGCGTGTTATGTGAGATCATAACGGCATAGTTCTCATATATTTGGGTATAGGATACTCATGCAAGTGTAATAGGAGGTTGTGTTTTACCGATGGTACGGAAAACAGCTTCGCTCTGGATAGACCCCTCGGAATTCCATTGGTAGTATGACTATGTGTCTATAGAAGTCCGAAATCAGGGTAGGTGTATTTGGTCTTAACCTGAGACTTGCATCGCTAATACTTGCGACAATCGGTATGCTTTAATTTTGGTCGTCCAGGGCTTTAACGGTTCTGTGTACGCCTCTGCTGGGTATATCGAGAATCGTAGTGTATTGGGTGTGATGTCAAGAAGGAAGTATCACTCCAGTCATAGTGGAGATGATGTCACGTAGGATACGGTACTAGTGCTCTTAAGTACTGCAGTCATCGGGATATTATGACTAGGTCATGTATATCCGATTATAGAGACTAGTTACCAGACATCCGACATGTGCTTCGTACGGGGCAGACACATTCCAGCCCCAGGCCTAGCACGTGACATTCGATACTGGATCGCAATATAGCAATACTACGTATACTACGCCTGACATAGATTATATATTCCAGTAAGAATATTTCTGGAGAATTGGGTAGGCACGGTGCTTTGCTAGAAGCCAACCATGTCTTGTAAATCGGTAAGCACGTGGTACGAGGTACGCACGTATTCGGATAATCCGATGACCGTATTTACTGCCAACATATCCAGGGATCTCTTGGGTCGCTTCCCAAAGATTCACCGATGACAGTTGATTTAAATTAGAATTAATCTGGGATTAATTAAGAGAGAAAATTAATCTGGGATTAATTAAGATGGAGAAAATTAATCTAGGATTAATTGAGGTATTATTTAATCTGGGATTAAATGTGTTCGGAAGAGAGAGAACGCGATTAATTTGGAATTAATCGGTAGAATAAATTTAATAGTTAAATTTGATTTTTCTATTTAATTTATTCGTATGGGCTAAAATTAATATATCTGATATATTAATATGAATTGGATTTCATTACGAAATTAAAGTTGGACTTTAATACGAACGAACGAATTAATTTAGAATTAATTCGTAGACGACATTCGTAATATATTTGCGAGGCATCGTTATTTAATTAAATTAGATTTAATTATTTAGCGAGAAAGTTCGTTTAATTAGATTAAACGGAACCGAGCCGCGGCAAATGTTCGTAGAGATATTTGAATTTTGAATTCAAATGTGGGGCCCACTTTAATGTGGTAGTTGGGAGGGTAGTTGGCATTTATGCCAAGCCACCCACCATCCAACTACCTTGGAATGGTTTTGGTGAAACCATTTACCCAACTACCTTGTTTAGGTAAAAGGGTAAATTGGTTTTACCTAAAACTCTTCTCTCTCTCTTCATTGTGTATGCAACACACTTGAACACTTGAAACATTTGGAAACCCTAATCCTCTCTACATGGGCGTGAGCTTCATCCTTCAAATGGGCGTGAGCTTATTGTCTTCCTCTCTTTGATTTTGTGGCAAAATCAACAAAGCTAGCACTTGGAGAAATCAACTAAGGTGATAGGGAAACTACTTCAAGAGTTGGAATCACACTTAAGCTTGGAATCAACAAAGGAAGCATCTTGGATCTTGGAGATCTTCAAATTTAAAAGCTCAAATCCATTCAATGTAAGTAATTCCGCAACTTATTTTGAATTTGTGAACATTTTTTCATGCTTATTAGATCCTTGGCATGTTCTAGGAACACTAACAATGGTATCAGAGCCAATTTTAAGCATGAAAATTTTAGGGTTCATGAGACTAAAATTTGGGGCTTTTATGTTTTGAGCATGATTTCTTCAAATTGATGCTTTGAGCATGCTTAGAATATGTTAACTTAGAGTTGTGCATGATTAGATTTGAAACAAATCAAATGAATCAAAAATTAAAAAAATCTTAGTTGGCCGAAAGTTACATGCAGTGCACTGCAGTTTTGATTTTTTTGTAACATGAAATGATGTGTTTAAATGCATGTTTAAATGTTGATTGTTGGTTTGATTGGATTAGAATCAAAGTCAATAATGTTTATGTTAAATCAAAGAGCATGTTGAGCATGAAATGATGAATTTAGGATTCAATTTGTGTTGAGCATGAAATGATGTGTTTTTGGCTTCAATTTGTGTTGAGCATGAATTGATGGATTAAGCATGATTAATTAAGTTAATTGGTATTTTGGAAATATTGAGTTTAATTAATTAATCATGGCTAATACACTTTAATTAAAGTAATTGTGATATTTGGAATATTATAATTATGTTAATAAGCCTTTAATTATGAATTGGGCTAAAAGTGTGTATTTGGGCTTAATGGGCTTGTTTTGACTAAGTTTGGTTTTGGACTTTTGGATTGGATCCAATTGGGCCCAAAACCAATTCCATAAGGTCCAAATACATCACTTGGCCCTTTAAAGAATTTAATTGGGCCTAATGGGCCTAAATTAATTTGTTGGCAATAGGGTGATTCCTATTGGGCCTTGGCATTTTGGGTTTGATCCATTATGGCCAAAGCCCATGCCTTAAGAATCAATTAAAAGCCCATTGGACTTTAATTGAAATGACATTGGATGTTATTGGGCCTTTGAGACCCATTAAGATTGGATTTGGAATCCAAGTCTTTAAGGCTTATAAGTAAGTGTATATATTTAATTTGGAATTAAATTGGAATTAGTATTGAATACAAATAAATTGGATTTAAAGTTGTAGTTCAATATAATTCAAGAATACTTACTTTGAGTATTTATTCTTAAACGAGTTTGACTCACGCAAATCAAATCGTTGTATGAACATTATATGGTCATTAATTCAAAGATTAATTAATTGGATTAGATTGATTGAATAACATGATTTGTATGAATACATGAATGTGTTGTATGAATAATGTATATCAGATGGATATTAGAAGGGCAAGGGCAGTTTTGGAAATTGTTGTAATAAGTTTAGAATTTATTAAATTGGACCTACGTGTCCAGCCTTTTATCTCCTCTCTCATTGTATTTCTCTTCTCACATATTCCCCTCAATGTAAATGAGGTTTCTTTATTGTATTATGTAATTGGGTAGAAGTTAGAATAGTTCTAGCCGGGGAGAGGAAAGGGAGTGATTTGTTCTAGGAACAATTTGTGACATATCCATCCGTATATCATTATTAATTTATTTATTTATACGCGCTTTATTATGTATTTAGAATGCATGTTTAAGGGTGTATGATGATGAGACCTAACAAAGATAATAAATTGGTTGCCAATTTGCACGCGAAAAACCCTCAAAACATATTAAGCGTTTTTCCTTCCGTTGAGTGATTCTTACTCAAGATCCAAAGTTGGCATTGGTTTGTTGGCCAAAGTCAAGACCTTTGTCAATTGCGGATGTGTTTGAATCATGAGAGTTTTGTTCCATATCGGTGTCTTGTCCAAGTTGTGATTTGTTGGCCAAAGTCAAGATCACTTCTTGTCCATCGACATTGATTACGAAGCTTTCCATGTCAATGGGTTCCGCTTAACTGGGATCATTAAGTTTGTTGTGCCAAAGCCAAGGCTTAGTTGATTCAGAGGAAAAAGGTTAGGTAATATATTTGATATATTGGCATATATATAGATATGTTTCGGACTTGGATGTCCACCTACTGGATCTAGGAATTGGATGAGATCCAATTGATCTTAGAGATCTACCTAGTTAAGTATCATACAATTTGTTGGCCAAAGTCAAGATTGTGTGTTATTTAACGGGATCCTAGCCCACTAGGAAACTAGGTTTCCCGAGTACTCGACAGAGGGTTAGAGGCTCGCCGAAAAATAGTGGGAGGCAAGAATTAAATTTGCAATATTCGTTTAGATACTTGCCATACGCGCTCAATCAAATATCATTCGTCAAATAAATTAAATGTTAGTTGGACTAATATTTAATAGTTGTTTTAATTTAACAGTTAGACTGTATTCAAACTATCATTTATAGTTGATTATATAATTGGATTATAGTAATCAATATATTTGGATTTTACCAATCATTTATAATGATTATATAATTGGATTATAGTAATCATATATATTGATTATAACCAATAAAATTGTAATAAGTTATATAGTTAGACTATAGTAATCATTACATTAGATTGTACCTGAAATCGTTGATTAAATAGTTGGACTATTAGAATCAAGATTAAATTGAAAGATTAGTGTTTGAAACATTATCCTAGGAAAATGTGTTTAGACGACTTTAATTTTCAAATTGGGAATAAATTTCAGGATAGTCCTGAAACTAAGAAGTTACTTTATTTGATAAAATAACATCTTAGGCCTAAGCCATGAGTTAAGTAAATAGTAGAGCATGATCTTTGGAAGATTCATGTGATGATAACTTTAGTGCTTAATCCATTATGCTTGCCATAATGACTCCTTAATTTCCTAATCAGAACTAAGGATTAGATCCTTAAAGTATGATGAAGAAATTGAAGGATCTTCATAGATCTATTCTTAGATCTTAGAAAATATTAATTGCAATAAACAACTCTTGGAGAGTTAATGACTATTCTCAAGGAGACCAAAGTCAAAGTTTGCAATAAGGCAAGAAGCGCAAGGCGCACCCTACTTCGATATTCTAGAAGGCCAAGGCTTGGCCAAAGACTTCTGGAATATGAAAAGGGCAAAGGCAAAATCATTATAATCTTCTAGGAAGATAAAGGACATATCCCAAGATGTCTGCCTAAATTGTGGCAAACGGGGTCATTGAAGCATGACTGCCGTATGGACAAAGCAGACATGAAGGAATTGAAGACGGGCAAGGCTCTGACTTCAAATATGTTTGTCATAAATATGTTCACTAATAGTATTAAAATTGGATTTTAGATACTAAGTGTGATACATAAAATATGCATTGATGTGCAGAATCTGCTATGAGCAGGATACTGACTTCAATTGAGATTAATCTGCGAATCGGAAATGGGACGAAAGTCGCTGTTTCAACCGCAGATACCTAAGTTTAGGAACTACCATTTGGGTGTGTACTTAAATTAGGAAACTGTTATAATGTAACTAGTTTGACTAGAAACATTATCTCTATATCGAGTATAACTCGTTGCGAGTATACCTTTATATTCTAGAACACTAAAGTGTTTTATTTTATAAAGATGATATTGAGATAAACACATTAGATGTGAATAACAGTATTTATATTTTGAATATAAATAAATCTCAAACATATAATATGACGAACAATAGCTCAAACTGATTTGATCAGATAAGACTTATTTGTGGCAGTGTTGTCTGGGACACATTAAACAAGACTCGTATATCCACACTTTTGAAGAGTGGATACTAGGACGGATTTGATTCCATTCAAATGATGTCTACGAATCTAGTTCATTAGGTAAAGTACCTAAAATACCTTTTACTTGGTAAAAGTGTAAGTGCCACCGATCTATTAGCCCTTGTTCATAGTGACGTAAGTGGGCCCATGTCTAGCTAGGCTAGAGGTGGATATGAATATTTCGTGACCTTTACGGATGTGGCATCGCGTTATGGTTGTGTTTCTTTTGAAGAACACAAATCGGAAACTTTTAGAGTTTCGACACGAAATAGACGAATAGATCGGCTAAAGTATTAAAACATCACGGTTTGACCATGATGAAAATACTTAAGCAATAAGTTTCTCATATACTTGAAAGAGTATAGTATTCTTTCAATGAGGACTCCTCCCGGAACACGTCAGTTTGACGGTGTGTCCGAACGGAGAAACCAAATTTTGTTGGACATGATAAGGTTAATCATGAGTCGCTCTGAGCTACCATTTTCCTTCAAAGGGATAAGCATTAACAGTGCAATACTTATTTTGAATAAGGTTCCATGAAAATCTGTTTGACAGATTTCATATTAGATATGAACAGGAAAGAAACGGGCTTTCTCACTCCTGATGATTTGGGAATGCTAGGCATATGTTTGGATGATACCAAACTAGAACCCAAATTGGATAAGTGCCTAATTGTAGGTTGTCCTAAGGAAACCAAAGTATAGTACTTATACAACTCACATGAGAACAATGTAATTGTTGCTCACCATGCGTTTTTCCTAAGAGGAATACCGATATGCAGTGGTAAGTGGGAGGATAGTAAAACTCGATGAAAATCGGAGAGTTAATACTGTTCAAGGCACCTAGTCCTTAATGGAACACAAACAGTTCATCAAGGATGAAACTGTACCAGTAATCTTCGAATACACAAGAACCGCGTAGGTCGGAGAGAGTCAGAAAACAACCTGGGGTATGGTTTCTGATCTCACCTCATAAAGATGTCAATCTTATTGAGGAATATGAACTGACTACGTGTGAGGAAGTGATACAAGGTATCGACTCCCTATTATGGCAAAGTGCCATGAGTCCGAAATGGATTCCATGTATAACAACTATGTTTAGGACACTAGTTGTTGTACCGCAAGGCATTGTGCCTATTGGTACTATATAAGTCTTCAAGGAAGACATACATGGATGGCAACAAACCAACGTACTAAGCTAGGCTTGTAGCGAAAAGGTATCGTTATCAACATTGTGTTGATTACAATGAAACCTTTTACCTGTTGCCATGGATAAATCCATTTGGATAATGCTTGCTGACGCTGCATGTTTCATTCATGAAATATGGCAGCTGAACGTCAAAATCGCTTTCCTTAAACGGAAACCTTTTTGGAGGATGTTTATAACATCCTGAAGTTTTGTCGTACCAAAACTAGCAAATAAGATTTGCAGGTTATTCGATCCATGTTTGGATTGAAGCAAGCATTAGGTTCTTGGAATTATCATTTTGATGTAATCATAATGGTGTATGATTTGATTCAAAACGAATATGATTCTTGTGTATATAAGGAGGTTAGTGGGAGCGCACTGACAATGATGTCCTAAATAATAATGATATATCATTTCTTGGAAATGATATTCCCATATTACAATCGGTGAAAGCTTGGCTTTCATGAAAATTCTCCGTAGAATTCTTGGGAGAAACAACCTTTATTCTAGGAATAAAGATCTACTGGGATAGATTTAAAAGTTGTTAACACTCTCTGAGAACTCGTACATTGAAAAATGTACGTGACCTGGTGTCTCATACGCTTTGAGCATATGGAGTCACAAACAGGTCAATCCAAGTGATAGTCACTGGATTGATATTAAGAACATCTGTTAGTATCTTAGAGAACTAAGGATGATGTCTTAAACTATGGAGAAGGGAAACTTGAAGTGACTGAGGATCACTGCTGCAAGTTTCCTAACCGATAAAACAACGGTACTATACAGTTTGAATAACGGAACAGTGAGCTGGAAATCTTCCAAGCAAGATACTGTTACCGAATAAACAACAAATGCGGGTTATTGTGCAGCTGAGGCAGCAATAGAAGCCATCTGGGTCATTAACAAATCTAATTAGATTAGATGTAGTTCTGTTAGCAGCTGAGCTAGGCTACAACGCAGACTAAAGAATTAATGGTCTCATCAACGATCCAGATATATACTTTGACTATTCATCTGATTCGTTCGGATCATACATCGTGGCGATGTGATGATCGAATAAATCGCATCAGACGATAATCATACAAATCCGCTGACGAAAGCTTTTCCTCAGCAGTTTGAGCGAACCGTACATAGTTCGGGTGTAAGACACTCGAGTGACTGGCTATAGGCCAAGTGGGAGATTGTTGGACAGTTATGACCCATAGCGTCACTATTTGTACAGATCATGGTGTTGTTGTACAAATTAACTATGTGACAAAGAGATTGCACTCTTATCATTTGTGATTAGATCACCTAGATGTATGATAAATGATAGGAGGTCCTTATGATTAGTTCCTGGATTGAGATGATATGAGACAGTATCAGTCCACGAAGGATTAATCATTAAATATCCCTAGTCGTAGTATTATCGAGACTGGACATCGATAATGCGGAATAGACTAGTATTACACTTGTGCGTGTTATGTGAGATCATAACGGCATAGTTCTCATATATTTGGGTATAGGATACTCATGCAAGTGTAATAGGAGGTTGTGTTTTACCGATGGTACGGAAAACAGCTTCGCTCTGGATAGACCCCTCGGAATTCCATTGGTAGTATGACTATGTGTCTATGGAAGTCCGAAATCAGGGTAGGTGTATTGTATTTGGTCTTAACCTGAGACTTGCATCGCTAATACTTGCGACAATCGGTATGCTTTAGTTTTGGTCGTCCAGGGCTTTAACAGGTTCTGTGTACGCCTCTGCTGGGTATATCGAGAATCGTAGTGTATTGGGTGTGATGTCAAGAAGGAAGTATCACTCCAGTCATAGTGGAGATGATGTCACGTAGGATACGGTACTAGTGCTCTTAAGTACTGCAGTCATCGGGATATTATGACTAGGTCATGTATATCCGATTATAGAGACTAGTTACCAGACATCCGACATGTGCTTCGTACGGGGCTGACACATTCCAGCCCCAGGCCTAGCACGTGACAATTCGATACTGGATCGCAATATAGTATACTACGTATACTACGCCTGACATAGATTATATATTCCAGTAAGAATATTTCTGGAGAATTGGGTAGGCACGGTGCTTTGCTAGAAGCCAACCATGTCTTGTAAATCGGTAAGCACGTGGTACGAGGTACGCACGTATTCGGATAATCCGATGACCGTATTTACTGCCAACATATCCAGGGATCTCTTGGGTCGCTTCCCAAAGATTCACCGATGACAGTTGATTTAAATTAGAATTAATCTGGGATTAATTAAGAGAGAAAATTAATCTGGGATTAATTAAGATGGAGAAAATTAATCTAGGATTAATTGAGGTATTATTTAATCTGGGATTAAATGTGTTCGGAAGAGAGAGAACGCGATTAATTTGGAATTAATCGGTAGAATAAATTTAATTGTTAAATTTGATTTTTCTATTTAATTTATTCGTATGGGCTAAAATTATATATCGGATATATTAATATGAATTGGATTTCATTACGAAATTAAAGTTGGACTTTAATGCGAACGAGCGAATTAATTTAGAATTAATTCGTAGACGACATTCGTAATATATTTGCGAGGCATCGTTATTTAATTAAATTAGATTTAATTATTTAGCGATGAAAGTTCGTTTAATTAGATTAAACGGAACCGAGCCGCGGCAAATGTTCGTAGAGATATTTGAATTTTGAATTCAAATGTGGGGCCCACTTTAATGTGGTAGTTGGGAGGGTAGTTGGCATTTATGCCAAGCCACCCACCATCCAACTACCTTGGAATGGTTTTGGTGAAACCATTTACCCAACTACCTTGTTTAGGTAAAAGGGTAAATTGGTTTTACCTAAAACTTTCTCTCTCTCTTCACTTGTGTATGCAACACACTTGTAACACTTGAAACATTGGAAACCCTAATCCTCTCCTACATGGGCGTGAGCTTCATCCTTGCAAATGGGCGTGAGCTTCTTGTCTTCTCTCTTGATTTTGTGGCAAAATCAACAAAGCTAGCACTTGGAGAAATCAACTAAGGTGATAGGGAAACTACTTCAAGAGTTGGAATCATCACTTAAAGCTTGGAATCAACAAAGGAAGCATCTTGGATCTTGGAGATCTTCAACTTAAAAGCTCAAATCCATTCAATGTAAGTAATTCCGCAACTTATTTTGAATTTGTGAACATGTTTTCATGCTTATTAGATCCTTGGCATGTTCTAGGAACACTAACAGGTGGCACACATTTCTGCAACAGATACTTTGATGCTCTCCTATCCAAATACGGAGTTACTCATAAGGTTGCCACTGCCTATCATCCAAAGTCAAATAGACAGGTTGAAGTTTCAAACAGGGAAATCAAAAGAATCTTGTAAAGAATCATTGGATCAACAAGGAGGGACGGTCTACAAAATTGGATGACGCATTCTGGGCCTACCAGACAGCTTTCAAGACACCCATTGTGTATGTCCCAATATCGAATGGTGTTTGGAAAGTGTGTCATCTGCCAGTTGAGCTGAACCGAGGCGTACTAGGCACTGAAGAAGTTGAATCTTGATCCCACAACCTCATGAGAGAAATGACTTCACCAACTCAACGAATTGGAGGAGTTTCGTTTACAAGCTTATGAGAATGCCAGATTATACAAAGAAAACACCAAGAAATGGCATGATCGAAAAATTGTGCGCAGATAACTGGAACCAAAGCCAGAAGTGTTGTTATACAATTCAAGGTTGAAACGTTTCCCTGGAATGTTGTAATCAAGATGTTTAGGTCCATTTGTGCTCACTCAGGTTTTACCATATGGAGCCGTTGAATGACTTGATCCCAACACCAACGAACATTCAAGGTTAACAGCCAGCGTGCCAAGCACTACTGGGGAAAATCATTTGAGCGAAAAAAAGAAATTGTCACACTTTCAGATCCAGCCTAACGTTCGGACAGTTATGTCTAGCTGATGATGTTGATGAGTGGTATTTATATCACTATTTCCCACTCATTTAACCTAATATTTTGTATAGTTTCTTGAGTTTTGTGAACGTTTTGATATGTTTTGTGTTATTTTGTAGATAAATAAAGTTTGGAAAGCATTGGAGGTAATTTGGGGCAAAAACGGACAAAAATATGTCAACAGGGATATTTTGGTCTTTTGCGCGTCACGACGCCAAGCGTTCAGTGTCGCGACGTCTAAAATACGCCGAACAGTGCTAACGTGCGCCGGGTCCACAAATCAGAATCTGAGAAAAGTTTGACTTTGCTAAAATGCGCCGTGCCACGTGTCACCATCACAGCTGATCTGCTAACATGAGCCGTGCCACGTGCCAGCATCCTACGGTGTCGACAGTCATTATCACCACGTGTCGCCATGTCATCAGCCACGTCAGCAAGTCAATAAGTCAAATTGCCACGTGTCGTGCCACATCATCATCAGCCAATCAGGAAGTGACACGTGTCGCAATTCTATGGTGCCGACAGTCTCTTTCCCACGTGTCGCCACGTCGTCGCCACGTCACCGCCATGTCAGCGCCACGTCAGCATCAATTATTGGATATCCTATCCTTATCTGACACGTGGCGGATAAGAATCTCAGCGACCAATCAGAAGCTGCCACGTGTCACAATAATTGAAGCCCAACTACCGCGCCACGTGTCACCTTATCAGCTTATCCAGAATCTTCAAACCAGCGAACCAGAGCGTGCCACGTCGACAAATCGGGCGTCGCGACGCTGAAGACCTGGCGTCGCGACGCTGGATCCTACCGAGGCCTATAATTGAGCTCGAGATTTCAGAATTCAGTGCACCTTCTCTCTCTTCAATTCTTTCTAAAGAGAGAGTTTTTCTCTCTAGATTCTTTAGTTTTTAGTTTTTTTTTTTATTTTTAGTTTTTAGTTTTGTAAATAATTTTAATTACGTTTTGTAATAATAGTAATTTAATTTTTACTTTTTACTTTTTACTTTTTACCATGAGGAGGTAACTTCCCCAGCTAGGGTGAAAGGTAATTCTTTTACTGTTACTATTTAGATTAATCTCCCTTAAAAATAATATATTCACTATTTAAAATATTGACTTAAAAAGAATACCGCCAGATTGGTCGGTTGGTAATTCATTTTAATCTGGTTTAAATCTGACTAATAAAGGATACCGCCAGATTGGTCGGTTGGTAAATTTAATTTCGATTCCGCCTTTATGGCTGGTTGGACTTAATTTGACTTAATCAGGTTACCGCCTATATGGCTGGTTGGAGAAAGAATCACAAGTTTATATATTATTTTATGGGAGATATCTAAATTAGTAGTAGTAAAAGTAATTCCTTTTACCTTAGCATTTTATTTTATTTTACTTTTCAGTTTTACTTTATGTCTTTTACTTTTAAGTTGTTACTAGTCCTAGTTATGTGTTAGTTATCTGGGGTTGTGATGAATTTTAATATCACTGGTTTATAGGGGGTTATTTTATAGTTTGGGTAATTTAAAGGTTTACTTATTAAGTCTTAAGCTTAATGCTTATTGTTGTCTGATCACCAATAAGATTGATGTGGTAAATCTAAAATGAACTAGACATAGGGATTTTAGGTTTCAGCCTTAGACTTAATAGCCCACGATCTTCCTTGAGGATAGATAACCCTTTAATAGATTTCCTTACAGGATAGGAATATACCTGTCGGGCGGGGGTAACCATAATTGGAACTTAAACTTAATGAATCCAGATAATTTGGTTGACATAGACATATGGTTCAATTGGGTTAAACTGGGTATTTGTGTCTGACCATCGACAGAGGCTTTTGCATAATTTAGTGTCCAGGTTAGTAAACTGATTTATTACACAAACATAAAATAACCACTTCATCTTTTAAAAGATATTAGAATGATTCACGACGCTAGATCTTTGTGTCTTTTGTTATTTTCCTTAGTATTTTATTTTGTCTTTTTATTTATTTATTTTGCAAAACCACATTCAATCAATCAAACAATCATTCTCTTCTCCATTTAATTAGATATTTGTAAATAAATAGATTCAACAATTAATAACAACAGTAGGAATTAAGTCCTCGTGGGATCGATATTTTTATACTACTTGAACGATACGTGCGCTTGCGTTATACGTGTGTGTTTACGCCGGTCAAGTTTTTGGCGCCGTTGCCGGGGACTTATATTTCTTGAGTTGTTAATTTTGAAGCTATCTAATTTACTTGTATCTAATTTTCTTTATTTTTATTTGTAATTTTTATCCCTTTATTTTGTTTTCAGGTGGTTGAAAAATGGAACACTACTGGGAGATTGAGAGATTACGAGCTTTACAAGAAGATACACCCTTGGAGCAACAGTCCGGTTTTCTGAGGCCTGTTGTCCAGCCCAATGATTATCACTGGATGCCAGAACCAAACAATTCTACATTTGTTCAACAGAACGAAATGGGGAGATGTGTAATATGTGATAGTAACCACCCGAGCGATCAATGTATATACCTTTCAGAGTGGCAGAATTTTCAGAATCATTCAAAGTATGAAAAACCATCACATTTTCCATCTTATCCACCATCCATATGCGATTTTCATCAACAACCAGAACCATCAGAGGAAGATCAGTTGTTAAACATGCTCAAAGATATGTTCGAGAAACAAAAGTTGGATGAAATGCTTGAAACAAGCCAGAAACAATTTGAAAGTATTCAGAGACAATCAGAATTCATTCAGAGGATGACAGATCAAATGAGACAATTCACAGAAAACCAGAACTACATACCTCAAGAACCAGTTTCAAATGACACTGATGAAGCCTTCAAATACCAATCATTTCACAATGACACTTCAACAGAGGAAGAGGCTGAGCAGTGTCAACAACCAGAGGTATCAGTTCAGGAGCCCGAACCGGCAAAGTCTCAATTTGACTTTTATTATTCAGATTCTGACGAGGATGAAGCTGATTTATTTGTACCAACTGCACCAACAACGGAGGATCAAACATTCAATCCTCAAAATGAAGATCTTGGAGCATGCTTTACCATGATGTTTGAAGAAGATCTATCTGAACCATCCATTCCGGTCGTATCAGAGGATGAAAACCTAATGTCAGAAACATCTTTGCATCCTCAGGTTGACAATTTTGAATCATGTATTTCACAGATGACGGATAAAGAATTGAATACAAAAATTTTAAAATTCATCTGTGAAGAAAAGGTGGAGAAAGAAGCAAAGCAAATGGAGAAGCAAATGTCTGACCTTAATAAAGATCCAGAGCATCCAGGAGAAACATCGCTGTTTTGGGGAGTACAAATCAAAGATATCACCCAGAAACTTGACAGAATGGAACTTCCATTCCAAGTCAAGCACCATATAAGACCTCCTGATTGTCTTTCTTTCTTTGCAGGAACCACTGGAACAACAATGAGCAAAAAGGTGGCACGAGCACTGAATGAGACAAAATTCTTTTTGCCACTTTACCGTTGGAGGAGACCCTTCAAAAGCAACGCTCACGGGATTGTTCTTGATCGGACATCTAAAACGACATTGAAACCTCCTTAACAGTTGAATTTCAGTCACGTCTGGCTGAAGACGAAAAATTTAGCGCTAGCAGGGAGGCAACCCATGCAATTTGTTGTAATTTATTTTTGTGAACTTTTTAATTTGTGTGTTAGTTTTGCAGGAAAAATAAAAACGGAATTTTTCAGGACAAAGCAAGACAGTGCAAGCGGGGATTTTCATAAAATAAAAATTTGACAAAATCACGAAGATACAAAGTCAATCCAGAAGAGACGGCCGAGTAAGGAGTCAACTATTGAGACGCGTCCCTATGGATTTATCCGTCGCAAGACATAGTTTTGCCAAAAAAAAAAAATCCTGCATCAAAACCCTAACCCTAAAGAACCGAGTGTCGCGACGCTGACTCAATTCAGAGACACAAAACAGGGCGCTGGCAGCATCTCTTTTCACTCTTCATCTTCTTCATCCTCAACCACCTTCCATCACCATCAAAACCAAGCTTCGCTGAATCCACCGAGATCCATCAAACCCACCAGCCACCGAACCGAAATCGAGCCGTGTCAAACCACCATCACCGAGAGATCTACCGCCGAGTTCACCCACTGCAGAGCCACCACCGCCGAGAACCAACCAAAACCAAACAAAACCAAGACCCATGGCCGAGCTTCAAACCTTCGAACAAGATCACCCAATCCGAGAGCCATCGCCGAGATCCACCAAGACTGCAACTGTCTCGCCTGAACCGCACCACCACTGTCGAGACCGAAACCATCTTCACAGCTGAGACACTCACCACCGAGAACCAAGAGAAGCCGAGACCACCACTGCCAGCAACTGATTCGGCCAAGTCACAATCCGAGCAACACAACACCAGAAGCCGTGAAGCACCGTCACAGCCACCGAATCTTCACTACCGATAGTACCACCACTACCAAAATCAAAACTGAAATTACGGTAATAATTGATAAAAAATTTTGATTTGGTAATTGGGATTGAATTCGGTGATTTAGTTGATTGTGACTTGGTATTGCGAGAATTGAAATTGCGAAGTGTTGATATTTGACAAATTGATTCGTAGTAATTGGGGGCGAAGTATGGAGACAGATTGATATTTGGAGTGTTTGGTGATTGAGTATTTTGTGTTGTTGAGGATTTGTGGAAAAACAGAGGAGGTTCTGCCAAAATTTCGGAAAAATGCCGAAGAGATCAAGGGGTTCGACATCTGCACAACCTGATTTTGATAGGTATAAGTTTGTCTCAGCAGCTGCTGAGCAGCGCTATGAGCATGGATTGACTAAGAAGGTCGGGATCATTGAGAGAGGATTTGAGATTCCCTCTGGGATGTTTCCGGATATTGATAGAGTGATCACCGACTGGCGCTGGGAGAAGCTTTGTATGTAAGCCAGACCTGCGAGCATTTCACTTGTCAGAGAGTTTTATGCGAATGCTGCTCAGCATCTCGCTTTTCATACTATGGTGAGAGGGAAACAGGTTGCTTTTGATTCGGTGACAATCAACAAGTTCTATGGGATCCCTGAGATGGAGGTAGATGAGTATACAGAGTCGAGGAATGGGATTGAGATCTTGCAACTGACTGATGAGTTGTGTATCCCCAATGCTACATGGGAGATGAGCAGCAGTGGGGAGTACATGAAGATGAGTTCTAGAATTCTTAAACCAGATGCGAGAGTTTGGTTTCATTTCATTACGAGATCTCTCATACCAGGGACTCATATTACTTTTGTCACCCGGGAGAGGATGGTTCTGTTGTACTGTTTAATGAAGGGATTGTCGATTGATGTGGGAGTTCTGATTTCTACACATATTGCTTGGGCTGCTACCCAATCGCAAGCTGGACTGTATTACCCTTACCTGATCACTTCCTTATGCACTTTGGGTATGGTTCCATTTGACCCGCAAGAAGAACCTATGCAGCCCATGACAGCTCTGACTCCCCGACTGATACAGCAGCTCCGAGCAGAGAGGCAGATACCTGCCGGACCACCTTCCTCAGCACCTGCAGCTGCTCCACAGCAGCCACCCTCACAGTCACGCAGAGCAGCACAGTCTCGTACCTTGCCTGAGAGAGTCGCCAGAGTGGAAACGAAGCTGAGATATTTGGTGCAACTGCAGCAAGGAATGGCACGACATATGGGAATGCAGGAGAATCAGATGCCACCATATCTCTTTTCAGATAGCGACGAGGACGAGGCTGACGCGTAAACTTGGTATCATTGATCCTATCTTTAGTTTTTGTTTTGAACTCATTGGGGACAATGCTTAATTTAGGTTTGGGGGTGCAATGCTTTTGTGTTAAAATTGTTAAAACTTTCCGTTAAAATTTTTCATTTCTGCAACAAAATTCCGTTAAAATCAAAAAAATGGGAGTTCTTTAGTTGATTAGTATCTTGTTTTTTGTTGTATGTTGTTTTTATTTTTAGTCCAAATTTTTTTCGAAAAATACAAAAAAATTGAAAAATTTTCAAATAATTACAAAATTTTTTTTTTTGTGTTTTTGTGTTTTTATTTTGACTAAAAAAGTGAAATTGGTAAGAGATAGCTGAGTAAGGAGTTTCCATTCCTGAGACGTATCTCAAGCCTATTTTCGAAACAAGATAATTTTTGTTTATTTCATTTTGAATTATTTAGTTTGTGAATTCTCCATAAAACTGACTAAAAGGAATCTTCATATGTTTAGTTAGCAGATATTATCAACATGTATAGTAACATACAGACATGAGCTAAAATTGAAAAGTTTGTAATATTCAGTGCTCTAGTTTAATTGGAGGAAGCATCTCAAAAAGCAATGGAGTAAAAAAAAAATCTGATTTACAAAAATAAAAAACGTCTGAGATCCGAGTTATTAAGTCTGTAAGGTGTTTTGACACCTAGTGCCCTAAAACCAACTGGTTTGGGAGTCATTGGCCCAAAGCTCGTTACATGGATCAAAGATGCTGCAAAAAATATATATATCTGAAGTCTGGGTAATTAAGTCCGTAGGGGTGTCTTAACACCTGGTGCCCTAAAGCCAACTGGTTTGGGAGTCACCGACCCAACACTCACTACATAGATGGAAGATATTGTATATAAATAAAAAATAGAAAAAGAAAAAATCAAAGAAAAAATCTGAAAATCTGAAAAATTATTCCATTGCTACAGAAAGATGTGAAATCTGATAGAACTTTAGGACAAAAATATTACTCTCTTATCAACTACATTTGTGACTGTTGTGGGCAAAAATGAGTTGATTAATATATTGTTGGCTGTGTATATGGAGAATGGTAAAAATAATCGGAGAATTTACTTATTCAGTAATTTAGAATGAAACAAAACAACTAGTAACTTGGAGTAGAAGTTTCACCTGATTAGTCACTAACATCTTTATTCTCTTTTCGCTTGTCTTTTTGCTTTTGTGTGCATTAGTTTTAACTAACTTTTTACTTTTGTAAAAATGTTTGTGGGTATTATTGCTGTAAACCCTCACGAGACTACAACTCGTCCACTAGGGACACCTAGGGGTTTAAAGGCTTGTTGCATACGCTAAATGCAATCGTGATCCCTACGAAAGTGGCTTAGTTAATTTATTTATGTTATTTTACTCTATGTTTTGCTCGAGGACTAGCAAAATGTTAGGTTTAGGGGTGTGATGAGTGGTATTTATATCACTATTTCCCACTCATTTAACCTAATATTTTGTATAGTTTCTTGAGTTTTGTGAACGTTTTGATATGTTTTGTGTTATTTTGTAGATAAATAAAGTTTGGAAAGCATTGGAGGTAATTTGGGGCAAAAACGGACAAAAATACGTCAACAGGGATATTTTGGTCTTTTGCGCGTCGCGACGCCAAGCGTTCAGTGTCGCGACGTCTAAAATACGCCGAACAGTGCTAACGTGCGCCGGGTCCACAAATCAGAATCTGAGAAAAGTTTGACTTTGCTAAAATGCGCCGTGCCACGTGTCACCATCACAGCTGATCTGCTAACATGAGCCGTGCCACGTGTCAGCATCCTACGGTGCCGACAGTCATCATCGCCACATGTCGCCATGTCACCGCCATGTCATCAGCCACGTCAGCAAGTCAATAAGTCAAATTGCCACGTGTCGTGCCACATCATCATCAGCCAATCAGGAAGTGACACGTGTCGCAATTCTATGGTGCCGACAGTCTCTTTCCCACGTGTCGCCACGTCGTCGCCACGTCACCGCCATGTCAGCGCCACGTCAGCATCAATTATTGGATATCCTATCCTTATCTGACACGTGGCGGATAAGAATCTCAGCGACCAATCAGAAGCCGCCACGTGTCACAATAATTGAAGCCCAACTACCGCGCCACGTGTCACCTTATCAGCTTATCCAGAATCTTCAAACCAGCGAACCAGAGCGTGCCACGTCGACAAATCGGGTGTCGCGACGCTGAAGACCTGGCGTCGCGACACTGGATCCTACCGAGGCCTATAAATTGAGCTCGAGATTTCAGAATTCAGTGCACCTTCCTCTCTCTTCAATTCTTTCTAAAGAGAGAGTTTTTCTCTCTAGATTCTTTAGTTTTTAGTTTTTTTTTTATTTTTAGTTTTTGGTTTTGTAAATAATTTTAATTACGTTTTGTAATAATAGTAATTTAATTTTTACTTTTTACTTTTTACTTTTTACCATGAGGAGGTAACTTCCCCAGCTAGGGTGAAAGGTAATTCTTTTACTGTTACTATTTAGATTAATCTCCCTTAAAAATAATATATTCACTATTTAAAATATTGACTTAAAAAGGATACCGCCAGATTGGTCGGTTGGTAATTCATTTTAATCTGGTTTAAACCTGACTAATATAGGATACCGCCAGATTGGTCGGTTGGTAAATTTAATTTTGATTCCGCCTTTATGGCTGGTTGGACTTAATTTGACTTAATCAGGTTACCGCCTATATGGCTGGTTGGAGAAAGAATCACAAGTTTATATATTATTTTATGGGAGATATCTAAATTAGTAGTAGTAAAAGTAATTCATTTTACCTTAGCATTTTATTTTATTTTACTTTTCAGTTTTACTTTATGTCTTTTACTTTTAAGTTGTTACTAGTCCTAGTTATGTGTTAGTTATCTGGGGTTGTGATGAATTTTAATATCACTGGTTTATAAGGGGTTATTTTATAGTTTGGGTAATTTAAAGGTTTACTTATTAAGTCTTAAGCTTAATGCTTCTTGTTGTCTGATCACCAATAAGATTGATGTGGTAAATCTAAAATGAACTAGACATATGGATTTTAAGTTTCAGCCTTAGACTTAATAGCCCACGATCTTCCTTGAGGATAGATAACCCTTTAATAGATTTCCTTACAGGATAGGAATATACCTGTCGGGCGGGGGTAACCATAATTGGAACTTAAACTTAATGAATCCAGATAATTTGGTTGACATAGACATATGGTTCAATTGGGTTAAATTGGGTATTTGTGTCTGACCATCGACAGAGGCTTTTGCATAATTTAGTGTCCCAGGTTAGTAAACTGATTTATTACACAAACATAAAATAACCACTTCATCTTTTAAAAGATATTAGAATGATTCACGACGCTAGATCTTTGTGTCTTTTGTTATTTTCCTTAGTATTTTATTTTGTCTTTTTATTTATTTATTTTGCAAAACCACATTCAATCAATCAAACAATCATTCTCTTCTCCATTTAATTAGATATTTGTAAAAAAATAGATTCAACAATTAATAACAACAGTAGGAATTAAGTCCTCGTGGGATCGATATTTTTATACTACTTGAATGATACGTGCGCTTACGTTATACGTGTGTGTTTACGCCGGTCAGACGTTAAACTTAGCGCTAGTTGGGAGGCAACCCATGCAATTTGTGTATATATTGTGATTTGGTGTGTTTTATTTTTGTGTGTTTAATTTGTGTAGGTAAAGTCAGATTTCAGGATGGAAGAAGTTCTCGCAAATCTTCACAAGCAATTTCCTTCTCTTCCTCAAAATTCTCTGATGAAAGTTTACAAAGCTCGCTTGGAACAGGTGAGACTACTGATGATAAAAGGTATTCCTAATGACATTCGTTGGATTATTGAAGCATGGGTCCGATTGGAAGGTGAGTCTTCTGACACTTTTATTTCACATTTGCCTGGTTTAGGAAGAAGCACCTATGCTAAAAAGAGAAGAGCTAAAAAGATGGGTGTTTGCTATAAATGTGCTCGCTTGACATGTAATACTTGTTGTCATTCTTTAGGAATGGTGTCTGATAATCGCGAAGATAAAATTAAATTCATTAGGGGTGGCTTGAGTAAGAAGCCTTTAGATGATATATCTTCAACACTTGAGACACATCCCAATGGATATGTTCATATACCCATTCGCAAATTACACACACAATTCCAAAAAGAAAGACAACAGTGAAGTCTCGGGAATCTGACTCAAAAGACCTATTTGCCAATTTATAAGAAAATTGGATAGTAAGCTTCTCCCTGACGCATAGACGTCAATCAAGCCGTAAATTATTGTATATATTATTTTATTTGTCTTGTACTAATAATTGTGATTTTTTTTATATCTTCTTTTATTTTCTCCGACAGAATCCAGACCTTTTTTACTTTCACGAATTATTTTTACTGTTTAGCTAATAATTGTCATCTGGCAGGTACTAGTGCTATTATTACTCACCCTTTTTTAGGTATTATAAATTCAAATCATCATTGCACTCTTGAAGGCATCCAGAGTTGACAAAGAAATACATAAAAAAATGGAAGCCACTTCAAGAAGATGAGTTGTAAACATCTGTGTGTTATGCGGTACTAATGTTGGTTCTAAGCCAGAATTCGTAACGGTAGCACAAGAATTAGGCTGAGTCATAGCTGAGAGAAATATGCACTTAATATATGGCGGTGGCAATCTTGGATTAATGGGGATCATTTCAAAGGCTGTACACGAAGGAGGAAATCAAGTTTTGGGAATCGTCCCAAAGCCTTTGGCGGAGGTGAATTTTATAGGATCATCAAATAGAGAGGAACTTATCGTGCCAGGTATATTTGAACGACTGGTAGAAATGATTAACTGTGTGTGATGCTTTTATTGCTTTTCCAGGAGGCTTGGGCACAATGGAGGAAATTTTTACAGTACTACCTTGGGCGAACTTGAACATACACCAGAAACCGCTTGGATTGTTCAACGCTGATGGATTTTATGATTTTCTTTGTGTGTTTCTTGATGATGCCCAAAGAAATGGATTCGTGTCAAAACCTGTAAAAGAACTCCCCTTTACTGCCAGAACTGCCCCAGATTTAATTGAACAAATCTTAGCCTTTGAACCACAAATTGACCCTATCATTTCCAAGATCAATTGGTCTGATAATGATCGTAAGAAGCGTCAGATTAATCTGGAACTTAACCTTTAGTTTCCATTTTAATTTCAGCTACTCAAGTACTATCTTCTAAACTCATCTTCTACTTTTTAAGACATTGGAGACAATGTCTCATTTAGGTTTGGGGGTGGGGAATAGTTGACTAGTATCTTGTTTTTTATGTTTTTTTTTTATTTTTAGTCCAAAATTTTTCGAAAAATTCAAAAAAAATTGAAAATTTTTACAAAAATCAAAAAAATATTTTATGTTTTTAATTTGATTAATCAGGTGAAATTGGTGTGAGGTAGCTGTGTAAGGAATTTCCACTCCTGAGACGTATCTCAACCTATTTCGGAACAAGTTAATTTTTGTTTATTTCCTTTTGAATTATTTAATTTGTAAATTCTCCATAATACAGACTAAAAATGGATCTTCACATGCTCAGTTGACAGGTATGATCAACATACATGGTAACATACAGACATGAGTTGTAATATACAAGTTTGTAATATTCAGTGCTCTGATTTAATTGGAGGAAGCATCTTAAAAAAGCGATGGGATAAAAAAAACTTATGAGATCCGAGTTATTAAGTCTGTAGGGGTGTTTTAACACCTAGTGCCCTAAAGCCAACTGGTTTGGGAGACACTAACCCAAAGCTCGGTACATGGATCAATGATGTTGCAAAAAATATATATATCTGAAGTCCGAGTAATTAAGTCCGTAGGGGTGTCTTAACACCTGGTGCCCTAGAGCCAACTGGTTTGGGAGTCACTGACCTAAAGCTCGCTACATGGATGAAAGATATTGTTTATAAATAAAAAAAAATCAGAAAAATTATTTCATTGCTACAAAAAGGTGTGAATTCTGATAAAACTTTATGACAAAAATATTACTCTCTTCTCAACTGCACTTAGGACTATTGTAGGCAAAATGAGTTGATTATTATTTTGTTGGCTATGTATATGGAGAATGGTAAAAATAATAGGAGAATTTATTTATTCGGTAATTTAAAAAGAAAGAAAACAATTCTAAATTTGGATAAGAAGTTTCACATGATTAGTCACTAACTTCTTTATTCTCTTTTCTCTTGTCTTTTTTGCTTTTGTGTGCATTAGTTTTACTATCTTTTTACTTTTGTAAAACGTTTATGGGTATCGTTGTTGTAAGCCCTCACGAGACTACAACTCGTCCACTAGGGACACCTAGGGGTTTAAAGGCTTGTTGCATACGCTAAATGCAACTGTGATTCCTACGAAAGTGGTTTAGTTTAATTTTATTTTATTGTTTTGCTCGAGGACTAGCAAAATGTTAGGTTTGGGGGTGTGATGAGTGATAAATGTATCACTATTTCCCACTCATTTGACTTAATATTTTGTATAATTTCTTGAGTTTTGTGAATATTTTGATGTGTTTTGTGTTATTTTATAGATAAATAAAGTTTTAAGACTCTCTGGAAGCAATTTGGGGCCAAAACAATGAAAACGGATAAAAGGGTAAAATTGTAATTTCTCAATTCATGACGTGCATGCCTTCTGTGTCGCGACCACTAACGTGCGCCAGACCTTACTAACGTGTGCCTGACATTTGTCAACATCAGAGCAGATCTGCTAACGTGCATCGTGCCGCGTGTCACCATCACATGCTGCCGACAATCACCATCGCCATGTGTCATCTACGTGTCATCCATGTGATGTCCATATCAGTCACATGCCAAGTCAGCTTGCCACATGTCAGCCACATCATCATCAGCCAATCATCTTATGCCATGTGTCATCATCACATGCTAACGACAATCCACATCACCACATCAGCATAATTATTGAGTAATCATTTAGCTGCAAGCACCGCCAAGACAATAATCTATGCTTCATCTAGTTATGAAGAAGATGAAGTCTCCAACCATCTGACGCCTGCAGCGGATGTCACAACAATGATGCACAAAATGATGAAACATATGGAAGAACAAAACTGCTAGGTTGCTGCTACAATGAAAATAATGAAACAATAGTTCCAGGAATATATGCAGGACATGCAACAAAAAAAACCATACGCTAATAGCTCAAATCAAATAGGTCGTGCCAAAGGTAAAGATTAGAGCAGAAGGCCAACTGAAGGAGACAGAGAACAGGTCCAGAATGTCCCAAGTTACTGTGATTATGATTATAGACAGAGGTAGCCAAAGAAATATTACTAGGGACGAGTAAGGTTAGAATCCAAAGAAGAGGAAACTGCAAGGCGAACAAAGAGAGGTTAGTGTCTAAAGAGATGCTGAAGAAGGACAGAGATATGATTCAGAGCCTAAATGGCCAAAATGGGAAGATAATGAACTGTTGTATGAGTTCACCCTCTATAAGAATAAATCTTCCACAAAATATAATAATTGGGTCTGTTAAAGGAACCACAGCCAATGAAAGTACCAGAGGAATTCCATGATAATGGGCTGTATTGTGAGTCCCACTTGAATGTAAGGCAAATGATGAGTGGTAAATGTATCACTATTTTCCCACTCATTTGACCTAATATTTTGTATAGTTTCTTGAGTTTTGTGAATATTTTGATGTGTTTTGTGTTATTTTGTAGATAAATAAAGTTTCAGGACTCTCTCGAATTAATTTGGGGACAAAACAGTAAAAATCGGAAAAAGGACAAAATTGTAATTTTGCGTGTCACGACGCGCATGCCTTATGCGTCGTGACCGCTAACATGCGCCGGACCTTACTAACGTGTGTTTGACACGTGTCAATATTAGAGCAGATCCGCAAACGTGCACCGTGCCACATGTCATCATCACATGCTGCCGATAATCGCCATCGCCATGTGTTATCCACGTGTCAGCCACGTGACGTCCACATCAGTCACATGCCGAGTCAGCTTGCCACATGTCAGCCATGTCATCATCAGTTAATCATCTTATGCCACGTGTCATCACCACATGCTACCGACAATCCACATCGTCACATCATCACCACGTCATTACAATTATTGAGTAATCATTCAGCTACCAACGCCACCAGGACACGTGTCAGCATCTCCGCATTCCACGCAGCAAATCAAGGCGTGTCGCGACGTGTAAAGGGTTGCGCGTCGTGATGCGAGGAGCTTACTGAGGCCTATAAATTCAGCTCGAAATTTCAGTTTCAGATCCATACTTTTCTCTGTGTAATTCCTAGTGAATCCTAAAAGGATTGTATCTTGTTTGTTTAATTTCAGTTCTGTAATTAATTTTATTTACTTTTACGCACAGTTCTTACTTTTCTTTATTTTTTCAGTTTTTACTTTTCGCTAATGAGAAGGTAACTCCCCCTACTGGGGTAAAAGGTAAAGCTTCTATTATTGCTATTTAGATTAATCTCCCTTAATTATAATATAATAACTATTTAAAACCTGACTTAATGAGGATACCGCTATATTGGCCGGTTGGTAATTATTTATAAATTGGTTTTAAACTAACTAAGCATGGATACCCCTTGGTTGGTTGGTTGGTAATTAATTATTAATTTAACTTAATCAGGTTACCGCCTATATGGCTGGTTGGTAATATCACACAAGTTAATATATTATATTAAGGGAGATATCTAAAATAGTAGTAATAGAAGTGGATCCTTTGACCCCAACATTTTCTTTTATTGTATTTTTCCCTTTTTAATTTCCAGCATTTACTTTTCAGCACTTTACTTTATGTCTTTTATTTTTAAGCTTTTAGTAATTGTAAATATGTGTCGTAGCTAAGCCTGTTATCTGGGGTTGTGATGGATTCCAATATCACCGGTTTATAAGGGGTTATTTTATAGTTTGGGTAATATAAAATTTTACTTATTAAGTCTTAAGTTTAATGCTTCTTGTTAACTGGCCACTAATAAGATTGATCGGGTAAACTTAAAATAAACTTGACGCGTGAATTTTAGGTTTCAGCCTTAGACTTAATAGCCCACGATCTTCCGTGAGGATAGATAACCCTTTAATAGATTTCCTTACAGGATAGACATATACCTGTCGGGAGGGGGTAGCCACAATTGGAACTTAATCTTAATGAATTCAGGTAACTTGGTTGACATAGACATATGGTTTAATTGGGTTACACTGGGTATTTGCATCTGACCATCGACAGAGGCATTTGCAGAATTTTGTGTTCCAGGTTAGTAAACCATATATTACACAAACATAAAATAACCACTTCATCTTTTAAAAAAGGTATTGGAAGAATTCACAACCCTAGATAGTTTAATAATATTGAATTTTCCTTAATCTACTTTCGCGCTATTTTTATTTACTTGTTTTAATTTTAAAGTCACCATCCAATCAAAACAATCAATTTGTTAGGTACTCGTAAATATTTGGCTTCATAAATTAATAATTTAGGTATTAAGTCCTCGTGGGATCGATACTTTTTATACTACTTGAACGATACGTGCGCTTGTGTTATACGCGTGTGACAACATCGGTCAGCAACCTACCGCCAGGTGCAAGAACTTATACCGTCAGATAAGGGCGATTATGAAGAAATGAAAGCTATTAGAATATCTTAAGAAAAAGAGCCCGTTGAAGGCCAGAGATTTGTGTTGGGAAGTGAACCACCAACACCATTAATGCTTGAAGTATGGGCAATGGTTTGAAGCAAGACCCAAATATATAACATGCAGGTCAGAGGCATGTCTCATGCGTAGGAATGAGCACAAATGGTAAAATCCCGAAAATCATAAAAGAGAAATCTGATGTCTAGTTTAAAGAACCTGTCAGAACATGAGAATTCCAAAAAAAATCCAACGTCTGGTTTAAAAAACCTGTTAGGACCTAGGAGTTCAAAAGACAAATCTGATGTCCGGTTTATAGAATCCGTCAGAGCCTGATGTATGGTAGAAAAACCCATCAGAGCATGAGAATTTAAAAAAAAAAAAAGACGGATCTGGCGTAAGAAAGATAAACCCGTCGGTATGTGAATTGATGAATTTATAGTTTGAGTGATTGAAAATACTTGCTTCCGTTTTCTTCTTATAAAAACTTTGAATGTGCAATTTGAATCTATATGGAAAGTCGTAAGTTATTTATGGAAACTATTGATTGATTAGCTAATGTGAACTAACAATAACATGAAGCCTAACAAGGCTTACAAATCTCATTTTTAATGGTTGAGTATTTATAGGAAAGAGTGAAGACCAATATGGAAAGATTGAAGCCTAACTAGAGTTTTGAGCAAATGTTGATTTTTCGATCAACATGATGATGTGGCAGCTAACCAGACAAGTTGACGTGGCAGCTGACTAGGTTTTATTAGATAATATAATAGTATAAGAAGCTAAGTTCAGGAGATCAGATGCACATCATCAGGGTGTGAATATAAGAACTTGAATGTCGTAATTAGGTCAGACATGAATATCCAAGTCAAGTCAGGAGCTGACATCAAGTCAGGATCACAGTAAAAAGATAGAGTCAGAACCCGTATGTCGGGTCAATACCACACCGGCAAAGATAGAATCATAACATGTATGCCAATATCAGGACCGCCTTAGCAAATCAGGCTCAAAGCTACTAGAAAAATACGTAAAGATGCAGGCTTCAACCAGGTACTGAGCATTCTCGAACTCGTTCGGAGAATCTTGAATCTATAGCCTATTTTTTGAAGCCTTTTTAGCGTAGTCCTAGAAAAATCAGAAGTACCTACTTTTAATGCTCCTTTCAGCATAGTAACCCGATTACTTATTAGTTTCACGAGAAAGATAATATTCTTTAGAATGTTAGATAGTTGGAAGACCATCCGAAGCAGGGGCAGGACTTGTTGAAACAAGACTTTTTGAAAAAGTGGAAGAACCTTCTGAAGGCAGCGATACAACTGGCAATAAAACAAGCGGAGGTTTTATAACAGAGGTAGCCAGGGCTAGAGGAGCATGATAAGTCCAGAGCTGAAGAATCTCCATCTTAGAAGGATGTGGCACATAACATCTTGGAGAAATCTCCTGAACAAGATGCCTCAAAAGAAAAAACCAACACGAGAGCATCAGAAGAGGTTGCCACTCAAAGAAAGGGAACGATGAGGCTCACATCATCCAGAGAGCACCTAGACCCAATACTCAGGCGGGAAGTTGTTAGAAAGCCAAGATAACTTGAGTTGCGGAGAAGTCACAGAAACCGAAACTGTAGGGACTAATGGAGAATTGCAAGGAATGCTGCTATTGAGTTTCAGGTCAACTTCAATAGGAACTTAACAGATGAAGCTTGTCTTTGTCAATAAATTGTCGAGAGGAGGTGTCTAAGAGGTAACCAGATCGTTGTGAAGGGATGATGATCCAAACTTGTGCGGAAACCCTATAAGTCCAACATATACTGAGGTATTATCAAACCAAGATGAGACATCTATTATCTTGGTCATCGTGTGCTGTACTCTTTTCACTTCGTTCAGGTTTTATCCCAATTAAGTTTGTTGTTAAGGTTTTTAACGAGACAGACACACAATAGCATTAACCATCTAGAAGGAAAAAAGAAGCCAGCAGCTCAAAACTCCCAAGAGCAACTTCCTGACTAGCTGCCTATGAAGAAGAAGCCAGCAACGTAGCCTCATAAGGAAAAATCACTCCTAGAAGAACAATGGGGAGACTTACGCCATCCTAGGGGTGCACGATAGCACCCGAAGACTCTACAACACCAGAAAGCAAAGCCGGGTCACGATCATCTGGACCATTTTGGCAGGACCTATCTCCAGGCTCTTTAGCGCGACCATCCCAGCCAAGTCGGGATATTTTGATAGTTGAAATTCGAAGACAGTTTATTTCCACCATTTTTATCTAAAAAATGACGCAAATAAAAGAGGGAATGTTTGGGGAAAATCAGGCATACGCAAGACTAATATAAATACAACACGTGAAGTGGTTTCAGAATCTGTCGTCAACAACTAACTTTAGATTCTGAACTCAGTGTCTACCGACAGACCATGAACAACATCAAATATTGATCGCAAAGTCTTCCGTCAGAGACTTATTTAAGAGTCATATTCTGATTTCAAAGTCCCACACCAGTGACTGATTTCAGACACCGAAGTTAGTGTCTACCGTTAGACTCTGTCGTCTAGGTCATGCTTTCAGGACCAGCTACCGAGACCTTCGCATGCCCATTCCTAGGGAAGTCTGATGAGGATCAAAAGAGAAATTAGCCCAAAATATTAGCTCTTTCATTATAGGAATAACATAAATAAGTAATGAGACAACCAAATAAGTTACTTTCTATTTCTTGTAACTAATTAACCACACAAAATAGAGAGATTCTTTCGATTAGGCTGATTAATTAGGATTATGAATGTTCCTATATTTTATATCGTACCGCAAGTGTACGGTGTCAAGTTTTAGTAAAGATGAGTGAAAAAATGTCAAACCCACAGGGATTGTATTCAACTCACACTAAGTACTAGAATTAATAAACCTAATTTTATTTAGAAGCAATTTAAATTAAGATTAAAAACTAAATAAATAAGATATTTAAATATGTAATTAGGAGAAACCAATATGAGTTAGATTCTAGAGTCTAATTTCACCTAGTTATCCCCTATGTATTTGTCATGCCATTCAATTCTTATTCAGTTGCATTGTTTATAAGTCAAGAATCCTAAAGTACTCCACTCCCTCTCCCGAGCAATAGTGAAAAGATTATTAATCACCGACTTCGATATCCCTATAAAAATCTAGTAATTAACAATTCATTACGTTTTTTGTTTCTTTATTAACGACTTCAAAGGGATTGTAGATTCTCTCGAACTCTACAAATCTCCTAGGTTATATTCTCTATATCCTATTCTAAATCTCTCTCTCCCGAGCGATAGATTCTAAACATTCATCATCTCAATTTGTGGCCAACAAACAAGAACCATTAAACACAAGAGAATATAAATAAACTGAATTAAAACTTCATAAAATTCAATTTTGCAAATAATACATAGGTTCAAGCATTGGCTACATCATCCTCTAGAATTATGGAGTTAGTTCATGACCAAATAATAAAATAATGAAAGTAATGTCATGAACATAATGGAAATCATTAGAGTTTAAAGATAGAAACTAGAAGATTAAACTCGAATTGAATCACTTCGTCTTCGGACTTCACCGCCTCCGTCTCCTATTATTGCTCTTCAATCTTTCTCTTTGGATCTCTCTAACCTATGTGTTTAGAACTCTTGAATTGTGTATTAGCCTCCTCTTTAGGGTTTTGGATGAGCTTATGTATTTATAGGAAAATCTTGGAGTCATTGTGCTTGTAAAACCCTGATTTCTGATGTTTCTGGGTGTCTATCGTAGCGTCACGATGCTGCTCCCTCGGGAGAAATATATATAGAGCTGAAGGGGCGTCGTGACACCAGAAGTGGGTGTCGCGACCCTAAGCATAAATTCTGGCATGATGTTTTCTAAATTTTCCGCTCTTCTCGCGTGCTTCTGATGCGTTCATAGTGTCCCAAAACACGTACAATTACTCCAAGATCTATGTCTTAATGCTTCCAATAAATAAAACATAAAAAAATTACAAATACATTAAATGATATGGAATCTAACAAGATAATAAGCTAAGAGTGCATGAATAAGTGGGTATAAACCGCATTTATCAAACACCCCCAAACTTAAGATTTTGCTAGTCGCGAGCAAAAGATTAAATAAAAACTAAATAAAAATAGAAAAATGAACAATGCCACTTTCGTAGGGATCATGATTGCATTTAGTGTATGCAACAAGCCTTTAAACCTCTAGGCGGCTCTAGTAGACGAGTTATAGTCTCGTGAGGGCTTACAGCGACGACACCCACAAACATAATTCACACACAATCATGCAAAAATAATAAAATAACAAAAGAAAATAAAATAGTCTCGATAGTTACGCATAATATTGTCCTTAAAGAATGCCTACTAATGAAATCAGAGAACCTTCAAAGTACTCAACACAGCTTAAATCCAATTTCTTGAATAAATCATCTAAGATAGACTCACAGTGTGTGTGTATAAAGGTTCATTCAGAGCTCGACTCTCAAGTTATCCAACTCGATGATTTCGTCCCAAAAATTGAGATCCGATGGGTCAAACCAACCTAAATATATCAAAATTATTCTGTATTTGCCTATTCTGTGCTCAGTATGGTTTGATTTTTTTTTCTTCTTTTTTCTTTTTTTATTTTTCATTTTTTTCAACACACCTACATTTTAAGGTAGCATTTCTCCTCATGGTGGTCATAACACTCGCACATGGGTAGCTTCACGCTTATCGGTTATAGGTGGTTTAAAATTTTCTTTTTTTCAATTTTTTTTTTCAATTTTTTATTTTATTTTTAACCATACCATACATCATAACACTAGCATATTGAGATAAATATCTAAGAAAACATTCATTCATCGGTAAACAATTTCTTCAACTAGTCACGTTGTCAATTACTTAGGTTCTTACTGCTTAAAACCTATTTTTAAGTGCTTACGAGTCTAACCTAAATCACCTACTCAAGGCATCAAATAAAAATAAATTGGAAATTTATCGTTTCTAAGATTTCATCTAAAGCAAACAAAATTCATCATTGGACTTATGTTTTACTATCTAGGACTAAAAACAATAAAAAATAATTTTTCATTTTTTTTAATAAACTTTTTTTAAAAAAAAAATAGCATGAACTATCACTACATGAACACACTCCAAACTTAAAACTTTCATTGTCCTCAATATAAGATAAACATAAAGAAACAAGAGTGAAGAACAACACTACCGGACATGGAGTTGACCAGGCTCCTACTGGTCAGAATTTGACTGTGCGGGTTGTGTGGTTTGCGCTAACACCTGCATAAATACACATGCAAACTAATAAAAAAGAAAATAGCAAAAAATTAAATAAAAATAAAATAAAGAAAACAATAATAAAACAAATACAAGGGTTTCCTCTCCGCTAGATTTAAGTTTAACATCTTCAGCCATACGTTACCACCCAAGTGGTCATGGTGGCTTCAATGTAGCGGACCAGATAACATCCTTTGTCTTATTCTTTGGTATCCATCGATTTTTATGACATGAAAAAGATAGCTTGGCGGGCTGGGGCAGTTTATCCATGGATGGTCCCCCAAAGTCTACTGATGGTTGAAACTATGGACTACACATGTGGTAAAATTGACTTGACCAATTTTTAAGCTTCCCATGGATCATCTTCAAGTGAGCACTGACTCTTCTTTTCCTCTGTTTACGGTTCTTTGGGATCAATTTCAGTTCTGGCTGTGGAGGTTCATCTTTACTTGGCTGCACTATGCTCATAGGTTGTTGAAGTACTGATTCACCATACGTGTTTGCAACTCCCATCTCTGCAGTATCTACCCTGTGACATTCTGCATCACCTTGAGGACTCGGCATGGCTTTGAAAACACTGAAGGTGACTTCTGCCGGTTGCCAAGAAAGGTCTCCCAAAGATGATTGAGACCTCATGATCCCCCACCATATCAAGGACAAGGAAGACAACAAGAATGTAAAATTAATCCACTTTAACCAACACATCCTCTACTATTCCTCTCGGGTTGGTGATAGATCTATCTACTAGCTGGAATGTCATTGTGGTTGGCTTTGCCTCACCTATGCCCAACTGTTTGTAGATGGATAACAATATGAGATTGATACTTGCCCCTAAATCACATAGTGCCTTACCAAAATATTGATTCCCAATAGTGCAAGGTATGATAAAGCTGCCATGAACATTCAATTTTTGAAGGAGCTTCTTCTGTATAATGGCACTACACTCCACTGTGAGTGCTACTGTTTCAAAATCTGCCAGCTTCATTTTCTTTGACATTATCTCCTTCATAAACATCACATAATTAGGCATATATTCTAATACATCTACGAAGGGGATATTGATATGGATATTTTTGAAGATGTCAAGGAATTTGGCAAACTGAGCATCCAACTTCTTCTTTTGAAAGCACTGAGGGTATGGCAAAGGTGTCTTCGAGATATGAGGTGGCTTATATGGAGGAGCTACTGCACTATTCTCTTCTTTCATCACTGTTTCCTCTTGAATTTGTGCTTCTTCGCCTTGACTGTCTTGGTCTTTAGGAGAATCTCTAATTTCTTGCCCACTTCTGAGGGTAATTGCCTGACACTGCTCTTTAGGGTTGATGAACGAAAAATATATCAATATTTACCCCATTTTACTTAATATTTTGTATAGTTTCTCGAGTTTTATGAACGGTTTGATGTGCTTTTGTTTATTTTACAGATAAAATAAAATCGGACTAAATGGAATCAATCAGGACAAAATATGGAACAAAGAAGGGTAAAAACTGGACTTGATATTTGGATTTTGGAGGTTGGAAACTTGAAATGGCGTTATAATGAAGTACAATTTCGAAAATTTCAACTTTGCGTAATTTTTGTATTTTGGCCATCACATTTTACTCTGATATTGGATTGAGGTGATTCAAGTTCCAGATGAAAGAAGACACAAATATCTACAACTTTGATGTTTATAAGAATTTTGAATTCTGAAGTTTTCAAGACCAAAACTGATGAACAATACAAAGTATGTTATGTATAATTATTAAAGTCATTGTCAAAAAAAAAAAATGGAAAATGATAATTTATAATTTATAATTGTCAAACTTCCACCAAACATACTTGCATGTTTGGTGGAGGATTTGATGCCATGTTTCGTGCCATGTTTCGTGGCATGTTCGGTGGAGAAATTGGTGGAAGCCTTTATATTTGCCTATAAATAGCATGCTAAATTTGATGTAAAATTCATACTTTCTTCTGGGGAATTTCCTTAGAATACTAAGAAGAGAGTATCTTGTTTGTTTAATTTTAGTTTTCTTGTATTTAATTTTTATTTTAGTAATAAAACTTTGTTTGTTTTACTTAACGCATGAGAGGTAACTTCTTTCTGCTAGGGTGAAAGGTGAAACTCTTATTTTTATAATTTAGATTAATCTTCCTTATTTTATAATATATAAATTATCATAAAATCTGACTTAATTGGATACCGTCTTTGTGGTTTGTTGGACTTAATTAAATTAATTTTAACCTGACTTAATTGGATACCGCCTTTATGGTCGGTTGGAATTAATTAAAATATGACTTAATCAGGATACCACC
The DNA here is from genome assembly GCA_019454045.1 of Zanthoxylum bungeanum. Taxonomy (NCBI): domain Eukaryota; kingdom Viridiplantae; phylum Streptophyta; class Magnoliopsida; order Sapindales; family Rutaceae; genus Zanthoxylum; species Zanthoxylum bungeanum. The sequence goes on along the minus strand of SKCR01030664.1, from coordinate 23,869 downwards.
TATACGGTCGGTTAGTAATATAATGCAAATTTATATATTATAATAAGGGAGATTTCTAGATTTTAAATAATAAAAGTTGATCCACAAACCCCCATCATTTTATTTCATTGTTGTAATTTTTACTTTTTAATTTTCAATTTATTGCATGATTTTTTATTTATTTATGTCTTTAGTAGTCCTAGGTATGTGTTGTAACTAAATACAATATCTAGGGTTGAATTGAATTCCAATATCAATGATTTTGTAAGTTGATTTGTCTTGTGTCTTATTTAATATTTTGGTTTATTTACTGAGTCTTAAACTTAATGCTTCCTGTTAATTGGCTACTAATAAGATTGATTTGGTAAACTTAAAATGAACTTGACGAAGAGATTTTAGGTTTCAGCCTTAGATTCAATAGCTCACGATCTCACATTCACCTTAGAGATTTCCTTTTAGGATAGACATATACCCGTCGGGCGTGGGTAGCCAAAATTGGAACTTAATCTTATGAATTCGGAGTTTCTTAATTAATATAGACATATAGTTAATTGGGTTACTTTGGGTATTTGCATCTGACCATCGACATAGGCTTTTGCATATCTTCGTGTTTCAGGTTAATAAATTCACATATTACACAAACATAACATAATCAGTTCATCTTTAGAAGAATATTGGAAGGATTCACAACCCTAGATAGTTTCATAATATTGATTACTTTTTAGAATTTACTTTTGCATTATTTTAATTACTTGTCTTTAGTTAAAATCACCAACCAAATAACAATCAATTTTTAGATACTTATAGAAATTTAACTTCAAAAAATTAATAGCATAGGTATTAAGCCTTCGTGGGATCGATACATTTTATACTACTTGAGCGATACGTGCGCTTGCGTTACGTGTGTGATTTTACTTGTGTCTAATTTATTTTTACTTATTTTTTTTTGTTTTCTTATGTTTCAGGTTCTCAGACACTAATGAGAAGAACCAGAAGCTTTGAAATTCATCTGCTTGACCCAGAAATCGAAATAACTATTAGACAATTGATAAAGGAAAGGCGAGAATATCAAGAAGCACTAATGAACATGAACAATGAAGAACCTGAACCTTTGGAAGTAGCACCACCAATTCCCATTTGAGACAGAATAATTCTGGTGGTTGACAGCTTCATATCATGTATTGTACTTCCTCTCTTACCTGTAAATACTTGTGACAACAAAATATGCATTCAAATGATACAGTAATCAGTTATATTTGGGGGAAATACAATTAAAGATCCTAATGCCCACATCAGTAACTTTCTGGAAGTTTGTGGCACATTCAATTACAAACGAGCAGGGAGAAGAAGCAATGTGTCTGCGTGTGTTCCCATATTCCTTGAAAGACAGAGCTAAGGCTTGGCTTCATTCACTACCAACAGGTTCCATAACTACTTGGAACAATTTTGCCGCCAAATTCCTTGCAAAATACTTCCCCCCAGCCAGAACAGCAAAGTTGAGAAATGACATCACATCCTTTTTACAACATGACTCATAATCCTTCCATAAAGCATGGGAAAGATACAAAGAATTGCTTCAAAAATGTCATCACCATGAAATTGCAAAGTGGCTTTAAGTCCAAACTTTCTACAATGGACTTTCTGGATTGATGAAAACTACAGTTGATGTTGCTGCTGGAGGAGCTTTATTGGAAAAAAGAGAAGATCAAGCTTGGGACTTAATTGAATAAATGGCTAACAATAATTCCTTGTGGCCAACAGAGAGAAGCATGATCCATCGAATAGCAGGAATCCACGAAGTAAGGGCTAACTCAGTTTGAATGCCAAGCTGGATTAAATTTGCAAATGCCTGGAAATTCTTAGCATGCAGGTTCATGCTGGATCCACAAGTTCACCATATGGAGGAGCACTAGAGGCAAAATCCTACAACCAACAGGATGAGACTGCGAACTATGTCAGCAACTTCAACAGACATGGAAACAATCCATATTCCAATACCTACAACCCAGGTTGGAGGAATCACCCCAATTTCGCATGGAGCAGCACTTCAGGGCAAAGGAACAATCCACCACCCGGATTCCAACAGCAGAATAAAGGCCAAGAGTATGAAAAAGAACCAGGAATAGTATAAGTGCTTACCCAGATGAAAAAGCAAGAAGCCAAATATGATGCTATGTTTCAATCCCAATCAGCATTAAATCAAAGACAAGCAGCTTCTATAAAGGCACTGGAAAATCAATTGGGAAAACTGGCCAATGCTCAGAGTTACAAACCGCAAGGTACTCTTCCTAGCAACACAGAACCAAATCAAAGGAACAGAGGGAAAGATCAATACCAAGCCATCACGTTGAAAAACGACACTGAAATCAATAAAGATGTTGGAGTCAAGGAATCTACTGAGAATGTTCCAAAAGAAAGCAATGAATCAGATCCACAGATGGAGGAAAAATAGGCAAAATAAAATGATCGAGAAATATTTACTCCACCTCCACATTTTCCACAGCGTCTCCAGAAACACAAACTGGACAAGCAATTTGCTCGATTCCTAGAGATATTCAAGCTGCATATCAATATTCCATTTGCAGAAGCGTGGGAGCAGATGCCCATTTATGTTAAATTCATGAAAGATATTCGGTCACGAACGTGAAGATTGGGAGATTACGAGACTGTAGCATTGACAGAAGAATACAACACCATCATTCAGAGGAAGCTCCCCCAAAGTTGAAGGAACCTGACAGTTTCACCATCCCTTGCACCACATGAGAACATTACTTTGGTAAGGCTTTGTGTGATTTAGGTGCTAGTATTAACTTGATGTCTTTTTCTATTTACAAGAAACTATAGCTTGGAGAAGCAAAACCCACCTCAGTCACTCTACAACTTGCTGCCAGATCACTCACATTTCCAAGAGGGGTAGTGGAAGATGTGCTGGTCAAAGTAGACAAATTTATTTTCCCTGTAGATTTTATTATCCTTGACAGACGAAGAAAAAGACGTACCCATCATCCTCGGGAGACCATTCTTGGCTACAGGTCGAACCATTATTGATGTATAAAAATATGAACTAACCATGAAGGTGCAGGAGCAAGAAGTAACATTCAATGTTTTCAAAGCCATGAAATTTCCAAATGACGAAAGAGATGAGAAATATTTTAGACTTGATGTAATATATAGTATCATCCAGAACACAGATACAATGCAACTTTCCACTGAAAACTTGAAACATGCATCACCAACATGACTGACAGAGAATTAGATGATGATATTATAGAATGCATCAACTATCTTGATGGAGCCTCTCGCTTCAGATCGATACCACAGGTGGAAAGCTTGGAACTACCAAAAAATGAGAGAATCAAGCCCTCGATTGAAGAACCACCATAGTTGGAACTAAAGTCACTTCTGAGCCATCTCAGGTATGCATACTTGGAAAACTCTTATGCTTTACCTGTGATTATTTATTCGTCGCTAACATGGGTGTAGGAAGATAAGTTATTGAGAGTGTTACATGAGCACAAAAGAGCTATTGGCTGGACTATATCATACATTCGAGGCATCAGTCCATCATTTTGCATGCACAAAATCCTGATGAACGACGAGTACAAAGCCATAGTGGAGCATCAACGAAGGCTGAATCCAATCATGAAGGAAGTAGTAAAGAAAGAAATCATCAAATGGTTGTATGCATGCATCATCTACCCCATCTTTGACAGCTCTTGGGTGAGTCTTATGAAATGTGTACCCAAGAAAGGAGGATTGACTGTAGTTAAAAATGAAAAGAACGAGCTGATTCCAACAAGAACAATGACTGGATGGAGAGTGTACATGGACTACAGGAAGCTGAACAAAGCCACACGAAATGATCATTTCCTGCTACCATTCATTGACCATATGCTAGACAGATTGGCGGGGCATGATTTCTACTACTTTCTGCATGGATACTCGGGGTACAATCAGATTTCCATCGCCTCAGAAGATCAGAAGATAACCATTTTCACATGCTCATATGGTACTTTTGCATTCCGCAGGATGCCATTTGGACTCTGTAATGCTCTTGTCATATTTCAACGTTGCGTGATGGCCATCTTTTCAGACATGATAGCAAAAGATGGAAGTCTTCATGGATGACTTCTCAGTATTTGGAAACTCGTTCGACCACTGCTAACAAGTGTTACAAGGATTTGAAGATACTAATCTGGTACTGAACTGTGAGAAATGCCACTTCATGGTGCATGAAGGCATTATCCTGGGACATCAGATCTCATAGAAGGAAATCGAGGTAGACAAAGCAAAGATCGAGACGATAGAGAAATTACCTCTACCATCATCTGTCAAATGGATTCGAAATTTTCTCGGGCATGTAGGATTTTACCAGAGATTCATCAAAGACTTCTCCAAGATTGCTAAGCCTCTGTGCAATCTGCTGGAGAAGGACGTGTCGTTCCACTTCACCAAAAAATGCCACCATGCTTTCGAGATCTTGAAACAGAAGCTGGTCCCTGCCCCCATCATAGTAGCACCAGATTGGACGCTCTCATTTGAAGTGATGTGTGATGCGAGTGATTTTGTAGTAGGTGCAGTTTTGGGACAACGTAAGGTGAAAGTTTTTCACACCATTTACTACGCCAACAAAACTTTGAATGAAGCACAACTCAACTACACAACAACTGAAAATGAGTTGCTCGTAGTTGTGTTTGTTTTTGATAAATTCCACTCATATTTGTTGGGTCCCAAAGTGGTGGTCTACAAAGATCATTCAGCAATCAAATACTTGATCGCGAAGAAATATGCCAAGCCTAGATTGATATGTTGGGTGCTTCTACTGCAAGAATTTGACGTGGAGATCCGAGACAGAAAGAGGATAAAAAATCAAGTGGCAAATCAATTGTCAAGGCTTGAAAATGGACATACAACTGACAATAAGCTGACAATAAAAGAAACTTTTCTTGATGAACAATTGTTTGTCATCAAACAACAGGAAGTCCCATGGTATACTGACTATGTAAACTACATAGTATTGAGAAAATGGCAGTTGGAATGGACATATCAGCAACATAATAAATTTTTTAAAGAAGTCAAGAACTATGTCTGGGATGAGCCATACCTATTCAAACGTTGTGCTGATCAGTTATTGTGGTGTTGTGTACCATATGAGGAGGTTAATAGTGTCTTGCAGCATTGTCATTCATCACCATATGGCGAACACTTCAGCGGAAATAAAACCGCGGCCAAAGTGCTGAAATCAGGTTTATTCTGGCCCACCTTATTTAAAGATGCTCACTTATTCATTCTTCAATGTGACAGGTGCCAGAGAACATGAAATATTTCGAGGAGAAATGAAGGACCTCTTCAATGCATTCTCGAAGTGGAGATATTTGATGTATGGGGGATTGAATTTATGGGACCCTTTGTTCCATCATATGAAAACCTGTACATTGTGGTTGCAGTAGACTATGTCTTAAAATGGGTTGAAGCAACAACACTGCCATCAAATGACTCCAAAATGGTGTTAACATTCCCTAAAAAGGATATTTTCACTCGCTTCGGAACGCCTCCAGCGATCATCAGTGATGGTGGTGCACACTTCTGCAATAGATACTTCGATGTACTCCTAGCCAAATATGGAGTAACTCACAAAGTTGCCACTGTTTACCATCCGCAGACAAGTGGTCAGGTCAAAGTCTCCAACAGAGAAATCAAAAGAATCTTGGAGAGAACCGTTGGTAAAACAAGGAGGGACTGGTCTATAAAATTGGATGACGCATTATGGGCCTACCAGACAGCTTATAAGACACCCATTGGAATGTCCCCATATCGACCGGTGTTTGGGAAAACATGCCATCTGCCTGTGGAGCTCGAACATTGATAAGTGTATATTTACATATTATTTTATTACCTTTTAATTTAACTTTATGCTAAGTTTATATCTTATTTTACAGATTTATATCTTAATTTATTAATTTTATTTATGTAGGAAAGTTTTGGATTATCCTGAAAATAAAGGCTAAAAAGGCAAGATGGGGCCGCATACAATTGAAAGCATGAAAGGAAGGAAATTGTTATTTTAAAAAGAATCACGACCAAATTAAGAGAAGCATGCAACATGGGCCATATTTGTGAAAGAAAGAGAAAAAATGCAACAAATCCATGAAAAATAAGAAAGTAAAGTGGGGCCGATTGTTGTTTAACAATAAACAAAGAACTTTATGCAAGAAGACCACGTGAAAGAGAAGAGAAGTTTGACTTTGAAAGAAATTAAAAGAAGAAAATGCATTGGCGCCGCAGCGCCAACCACCAGGCGTCGTGGAGCCTCCAGCGTCCCATACAAATTCCCGAGGGTTTGGCGCTGCGATGCCCAACTCCAGGCATCGCGGCGCTGCGGGAAGCCAAAAAAACATGATTTTTAGGGTTTTAAAATGTATTATGACCCCAAGGCTCCATTATAAATACATTAGTTCGTCCAAACTTAGAAAGTGAGGTTAATACACAACACAAAATACCAAAATACATATTTTAGAGAGATTCAAGGAGGAGAATTGAAGAGCTGCAAGAGGAGACAAATACGGTGATGTCCGAAGAGGGAGAGATTCAATTCGGGTTTTATCTTCTTGTTTCTTTCTTAGAACTCTAATGATTTCCATTAGATTCATGACTTGTTTATCATTATTTTTATCTATTGTCATGAACTAAACTCCTTAATTCTAGAGGAGAATGATGTAATTGATGCTTGAACCTTTGTTTTAATTGTTAATTTTGTTATGAAGTTTTATTTAAGTTTATTTATATTCTTTTGAGTTTTATGCTTCTTGGTTGCTGACCACAATTAAGATGATGAATGTTTAGAATCTATCACTCGAGAGAGGGGATTTTGAATAGATCTAGAGAATATAACTTAGGAGTTTTATATAGTTCGAGAGAATATATAAGTTCCTTTGAAGTCGTTAATATAGAATCACAAAGCGTAACGAGTTGTTAACAACTAGATTTTTATAGAGATATCGAAGTCTATAATTGATGATATTTTCACTGATGCTCGAGAGATGGAGTATATATTTTCGGAGTCTTGACTTATAAATAATATAAATGAACAAAGATTAATTGGCATGACAAATACAAAGGCGACAACTAGGTGAAATCGGGATCTAGAATCTCTATCGTATTAGTCCCTCCTATATAATTATTTTTATATTTACTTATTAAAATCTTTATTATTTATTTTCTAAATAAAGTTTGGTTATCAATTGTAGTATTTAGTGCGAGTTAACGCAATCCATGTGGGTTCGACACTCTAAACTCATTTATACTAAAACTTGACACCGTACACTTGCGGTATGATATAAAATATCACAACAAGTTTTTGGTACCATTGTCGGGGATTGTTTTTTTAATTCACATTAATATTACTACCAAGTAATCTTAGCTTTAATTTAGATTTTTATCTTTTATTTTTAGTTTATTTTTATTTTATATTTATTTATTTTGTTTATTGATTTTTGGTTTTTGGTGCTTCAGTAAATGCGAAGATCCACAAGTTTCGACTCGCGAGTGTTTGATCCTGAAATAGAAAGAACAGCGAGAAGACTAAGTAAAGAATGAAAAATTGAAAAAGAAACAATGAAGCTGAAAACAGAGAAATCAACCCACGTAAGGTGGCAATCAGAGATCACTTCAAGCCTATCATTGATGATACCTATTCTGGGATTGCCCATCAACCAATCAATGCCAATAATTTTGAGTTAAAACCTGCATTGATCAACATGGTACAAAGAAATCAGTTTGGGGGTTCATCTTTAGAGGATCCCAACTTGCACTTAAGGATGTTCTTGGAGATCGCAGACACCATAAAGATGAATGGCGTGAGTAAAAAGGCCATCAGGCTACGCTTATTCTCATTCTCTTTACGGGATAAAGCGTGGGATTGGCTTCAATCAATACAGACAGGGAGTATCATGACATGGCAGGATATGGCCATGAAATTTCTTGAGAGGCTCTTTCCACCAGCTAAATCAGCTCAGCTGAGGGCCGAAATTAGTATATTTAAACAACTGGAGACTGAAACTTTATATGAAGCACGAGAGCGCTTTAAGCATCTACTACAAAGATGCCCACAACACGATTATGCAGACTGGGTCCAGATTCGGTTGTTCTATAATGGGCTGAATGGTTCAAATATGACTATGCTTGATGCAGCAGCTGGGGAGCTTTATTTAAGAAATCAGATGAGGACGCCTACAATCTATTAGAAGAAATGGCCATTAACCATTTTCAATGGCCAAGTGAACGCGCTACTGTGACCAAAGTGGCTGGTATATATGAAGTGGACCCTCTTGTGGCACTTACAGCTCAGATTTCCACCTTATCTACTCAAGTAACAGCCCTGAAAAATCCACGAGTATCATCCATTGAATCAGCGACGGCTACAAATATGCAATTATTAGAAGGAAACGCAAACTTTGAGCAAGTCCAATATGTGAACAATCGAAACTTTAACAGCTATAGAGGAAATCATGTGCCTAATCGCTATCATCCAAACTTGCCATATGCTAATACAGAGAATGCCTTGCAACCTTCATCGGGCTTTGACTATCAAAGAGCTGAGCAGAAATCTTCCTTAGAAGATTTCGTGAGCACGTTTGTTGCTAATACTTCAGCGAGGTTTGAGAAGAATGAGTCAAGGCTAGACAATATTGAGACACACATGGAAAATATCGGGGCTACAATAAAGTCCTTAGAAACACACATTGGGCAGATTACGTCCTCCATGACCAACCAGCAGTAAGGGGTATTTGGATAAAATTGCCACATCCTCCAAGCTATATTTTTCATATCAAAGCAGCCAGTGGATACAAAAGAAAACACTACCAAAACCATTTGGATTTTTGCGTCTGGCTGAAGACGTTAAAATTAGCGCTAGCGGGGAGGCAACCCTTGCATTTGTTTTATTATTATTTCCCTTATTTTTTATTTTTTTATTTTATTGTGTGCTATTTGTTAATTTATATGTTTTGCATGCTATTTATGCAGGTAGCACGAAACACACAATGCCCGCGCAACCAAATTCTAACCAGCAAGAACCTAATCAACTCCATGTACGGTAGTATTTTTCCTCACTCTTGTTCTTTATATTGATCTTTCATTGAGGACAATGCAAGTTTTAAGTTTGGGGGTGTGTACATGTTGTTTACTTGTTATTTATTTGTTTAAGTTTAAAAAAAATTAAAATTTTATTTTTTGTTTAATATCCTTGATAGTAAAGCATAAGTCTAATGATGAATTTTGATTGCTTTTGATGAAATTTTAGAAACGATAAGTCTCAATTGATTCTTATCTAATGCCTTGAGTAGATGATCTAGGGTAGACTCGTAAGCACTTAATAAAAGGTCTTTAGCAGTAAGAACTTAAGTAGTTGACAAGGTGACTAGTTGAAGAAATTGCATATCGATGAATGAAAATTTATTTAGATATCTACCCTGATTTGCTAGTGTTATTAAGTGTGGTATAGCTAAAAAAAATATCTCTAAGGAAAGAAATTAAACCACCTATAACCAATAAGCGTGAAGCTACCCATGGGCGAGTGTTAGGACCACCATGATGAGAAATGCTACCTTAAAGGGTAGATGTGTTGATAAAAAAAATTGAAAAAAAAAGTGCAAAAAGAGAAGTAAAAATAGACAAGAAAGGACAAAAAGAAAAATCATACCATACTGAGCACAAAATAAGGCAATTATAGAGCATAATTGAGATATCTAGGTTGGTTTGACCCATCGATCTCAATTTTTAAACAAAATCATTAAGTTGGCTTACTTAGGAATCGAGCTGTAAATGAACCTTTACACACACACACTGTGAGTCTAGCTTAGATGATTTATTCAAGAACTTGGATTTGAGCCACATGCGTGCTTTGAAGGTTCTCTAATTTCATTTATAAGCTTTCTTTGATGATAATTTTATGTGCAACTATCAGGACTATGCTTTTGTTATTTTAATATTTTGCATGATTGTGTGCGAATGACGTTGTGGGTGGCGTCGTTGTAAGCCCTCACGAGATTATAATCGTCCACTAGGGCCGTCTAGGGGTTTAAAGGCTTGTTGCATATGCTAAATGAAATCGTGATTTCTTGCGAAAGTGGATTAATTAGGATTTTCTTTATTTTTTTTTAGTTTTTTTTTCTCGATAACTAGCAAATGTTAAGTTTAGGGGTATTTGATAAGTGTATATTTACATATTATTTTATTATATTTTAATTTAACTTTATGCTAAGTTTATATCTTATTTTACATATTTCTATCTTAACTTATTATTTTTATTTATGTAGGAAAATTTTGGATTATCCTGGAAATAAAGACTAAAAAGGCAAGATGGGGCCGCATACAATTGAAAGCATGAAAGGAAGGAAATTGTTATTTTAAAAAGAATCACGACCAAATTAAGAGAAGCATGCAACGTGGGCCATATTTGTGAAAGAAAGAGAAAGAAAGCAACAAATCCATGAAAAATAAGAAAGTAAAGTGGGGCTGATTGTTGTTTAACAATAAACAAAGAATTTTAGGCAAGAAGACCACGTGAAATAGAAGAGACGTTTGACTTTGAAAGAAATTAAAAGAAGAAAATGCATTGGCTCCGCAGCGCCAACCACCAGGCGCCGTGGCACCTCCAGCATCCCATATAAATTCCCGAGAGTTTGGCGCCGCGGCGCCCAAGTCCAGGCGTCGCGGCGCTGCAGGAAAGCCAAAAAATTCGTGATTTTTAGGGTTTTAAAATGTATTATGACCCCAAGGCTCCATTATAAATACATTAGTTCGTCCAAACTCAGAAAATGAGGCTAATACACAGCACAAAATACCAAAATACATATTTTAGAGAGATCCAAGGAGGAGGATTGAAGAGCAGCAAGAGGAGACAAAGACGGTGACGTCCGAAGAGGGAGAGATTCAATTCGGGTTTTATCTTCTTGTTTCTTTCTTAGAACTCTAATGATTTCCATTAGATTCATGACTTGTTTATCATTGTTTTTATCTATTGTCATGAACTAAACTCCTTATTTCTAGAGGAGAATGATGTAATTGATGCTTGAACCTTTATTTTAATTGTTAATTTTGTTATGAAGTTTTATTTAAGTTTATTTATATTCTTTTGAGTTTAATGCTTCTTGGTTGCTGGCCACAATTAAGATGATGAATGTTTAGAATTTATCACTCGAGATAAGAGATTTTGAATAGATCTAGAGAATATAACTTAGGAGTTTTATATAGTTCGAGAGAATATATAAGTTCCTTTGAAGTCGTTAATATAGAATCACAAAGCGTAACGAGTTGTTAACTACTAGATTTTTATAGAGATATCAAAGTCTATAATTGATGATATTTTCACTGATGCTCGAGAGAGAGAGTGGATATTTTCGGAGTCTTGAATTATAAACAATATAACTGAACAATGATTAATTGGCATGACAAATAAAAAGGCGACAGCTAGGTGAAATCAGGATCTAGAATCTCTATCGTATTAGTCCCTCATATATAATTATTTTTATATTTACTTATTAAAATCTTTATTATTTATTTTCTAAATAAAGTTAGGTTATCAATTGTAGTATTTAGTGCGAGTTAACGCAATCCATATGGGTTCGACACTCTAAACTCATTTATACTAAAACTTGACACCATATATTTGCGGTACAATATAAAATATCACAACAAACATAAAGCGTACTGGGCACTGAAGAAGCTAAATTTTGATATGCAAGCAGCATGAGAGAAACGGCTCCACCAACTGCATAAATTGGAGGAAATTCACCTTCATGCTTATGAGAATGCCAAACTGTACAAAGAAAAGACCAAGAAGTGGCATGATCAGAAAATAGTGCGCAGACAACTGGAACCAAGGCAGCGAGTATTATTATACAACTCAAGGTTGAAACTTTTTCCTGACAAGCTGAAATCACGGTGGTCAGGTCCATTTGTGATCACCAAAGTTTTACCCTATGGAGCCGTTGAGCTACATGACCCCCAAATCCAATGATACAATCAAAGTCAACAACCAACATGTCAGCACTACTGGGGAGAATCCATCAAGCGTCAAAAAGAGAGTCTCACACTTGTTGATCCAGCCTAACGTTTGGGCAGTCATGGCTAGCTGATGATGTTAAACTTAGCGCTAACAAGGAGGCAACCCATGCAATTTGTGTATATATTGAGATTTTGTGTGTTTAATTTTTGTAGGAAAAGTCACAAACATGATGGAAGACGTTCTCGCAAAACTTCACAAGTATTTTTCTTCTCTCTCTCAAAACTTTCTGATGAAAGTCTAAAAAGCACGCATTGAAAGAATGAGACTTCTGATGATCAAAGGTATTCCTAGTGATATTCGTTGGATAATTGAAGTACGAGTTCGCTTGGCAGGTGAGTCATCTGACTCTTTTATTTGATTTCTATCTGGTTTAGGAAAAAGCACCTATGTTAAGAAAAGAAGAGCTAAACGATTAGGTGTTTGTTATAAAGGTGCACGTTGTACATGCAATACTCATTGTAGTTTTTTAGGAATAGTGTCTGATAATTGCGAAGATAAAATAAAATTCACTAAGGATGGCATGAGTAAGGAGTCTTTAGATGATATATCATTAACTCTTGAGACGCATCCCAGTGGATATGTCTATCATGTAATTCGTAATTTACATACACAGTTTCAAAGAGAAAGACAACAATTGAATCTCGGGAATCTGACTTTGAAAGACCATGTTTGCCAATTTATAAGAAAATTAGATGAGAAGCTTGTCCCTGACCCATAGAGGTCATTCAAGCTGTTACTGAAGGAAGACGTGAGCCACATTCACGAATCCATGTATATATTTTTGTTTTAATTTCTTTGTCTTTAACTAATAATTATGATTTGCTTTATTTTGATTCCTTTTATTTTTGCCGACAAGATCCAGACTTTTTGACTTTCACGATATATTTTATTGTTCCTCTAATAATTGTCATTTGGTCGGTACTAGTGCAATTATTACTCACCCTTTTTCAGGATCTATAAATTCAGCTCGTCATTGCTCTCTTCAACACATCCAAATTAGAGAGAGTTAAAAAAATGGAAGCAACTTCAATCTGTGTGTTCTGTGGGACTAGTTCTTGATCTAAACCAGAATTTGTTGAGGCAGCAAATTCTGGTCGGTACTAGTGCAATTATTACTCACCCTTTTTCAGGATCTATAAATTCAGCTCGTCATTGCTCTTTTCAACACATCCAGATTAGAGAGAGTTAAAAAAATGGAAGCAACTTCAATATGTGTGTTCTGTGGGACTAGTTCTTGATCTAAACCAGAATTTGTTGAGGCAGCAAAAGAATTGGGTAGAGTCATGGCTGAGAGGAATATACATTTAGTATATGACGGTGGCAATCTTGGGCTGATGGGTTATGTTTCAAAGGCCGTACAGGAAGGAGGTAGTCAAGTTTTGGGATTCATTCCAAAACCTTTGGTGGAAGCAAATCTTATCGGACAATCAAACGGAGAGGAATGCATTGTGTCATGTATGTCTGAATGACTTGTTGAAATGATTAATCATTCTGATGCTTTTATTGCTTTGCCAGGTGGCTTGGGCACGATGGAGAAATTTTTACAGTAATATCTTGGGTGAACTTGAACATACACCAGAAACCAATGGGACTGTTTAATGTTGATGGATTTTTTTTATTTTATTTTTGTGTTTCTTGAAGATGTCAGGAGAAATGGTTTCCTTTCAAAACCCGTAAAAGATATCATCTTCACTGCCAGAACAACCAATAATTTAATTGACCAACTCTTGATATTTGAACCAAATATTGACCTTATCATTTCCAAGTTGAACTAGACTGATGATCGTGATAAGAAGCGTCGGATAAATCTGGATCTTAACCTTTAGTTTTCTTTTTAAATGTAGATACAATTGAAAATTTCACGCTAACCAGTTACTATCTTCTAAACTTTTCTTCTTCTTTTTAAGACATTGGGGATAATGTCTCAATTAGGTTTGAGGGAAGGGATAGTTGACTAGTATCTTATTTTTATTTTTTTCTGTGTGTTTTTTTTTGCTTTGTTATATATAAAAAAATAAAAAGAAACAAAAATAAAATGATATATATATATATATAATATATATATATATATATATATAACAAAAAATAAAAAATAAAAAATTGTTTTCATTTTTATGTTTTTAACTTTACTAACTAAGTGGAATTGTGTTTTGAGATAGCTGAGTAAGGAGTTTCCACTCCTGAGACGTATCTAAGTTTGATTCGTAACAAGTTAATTTTTGTTTATTACCTTTTGAATTATTTAAATTCGTGAATTCTCCATAATATTGATTAAATTTGATCTTCATATGCTCATTTGACAGGTATTATCAACATACATGGTAACATACAGACATGTGTGGTAAGTGAAAATTTTATAATATTCAGTGCTCTAGTTTATTGGAAATAGCACCTAAAAGCGATGGAATAAAAAAAATAAAAAAAAATATTGTATATAAATAATTAATCTTGCTCTTACTTAGTAACTGGACATCTTGTCTTAATAAGTAGTGATTGTTCGTGTCAAACGGTAGAGCCTGAGTTAATAATTAAGTTTCTACTTAGTAACTGGATGTCTTGCCTTAGTAAACAATGATTGTTCGCGTCAAACGGTAGAACTTTTAACATCTGAGATCCAGACATTTAAGTCCGTAGGGGTGTCTTAACACCTAGTGTCTTAAAACCAACTGGTCTGAGAGTCAATGACCCAAAGTTCGTTACAATGATTGAAGATGCTGTAAAAAAAAGTATCATTGCCAAAAAGGTGTGAATTCCAATATAACTTTAGGACAAAAATATTACTCTAATTTCAATTACACTTATGAATATTGTGGGCACAATGAGTTGATTAATATTTTGTTGGTTGTGTATATGGAGAATGGAAAAAAGTATAAGAGAATTTACTTATTTAATAATTTAGAAAGGAAAAAAACAACTATTAACTTGGATAAGAATTTCACTTTTTAACTTTTTTATTTTGTTTGTGTGATTTATTGTATATTTGATTGACGTTTATGGGTATCGTCGCTGTAAGCCCTCACGAGACTATAACTCGTCCACTAGGGACACCTAAGGGTTTAAAGGCTTGTTGCATAAGTTAAATGCAACCGTGATCCCTACGAAAGTGGCTTAGGTTAATTTATTTTAAAGTTATTTATTTCATTTTATTTTGTTGTTTTGCTCGAGGACTAGCAAAATGTTAGGTTTGGGAGTGTGATTAGCGGAAAATATATCAATATTTACCGACCTTTTTACTTAATATTTTGTATAGTTTCTCGAATTTTATGAACATTTTGATGTGTTTTATTTATTTTACAGATAAAATAAAATCGGGACTCAATGGAATCAATCAGGACGAAAAGTGGAACAAAGAAAGGCAAAAACTGGACTTGACATTTGGATTTTGGAGGTTGGAAACTTGAAATGGCGTTCTAATGAAGTACAATTTTGGAAATTTCAAATTTGCACAATTTCCGTATTTTGGCCATAACATGTTACTCCAATATCGGATTAAGGTGATTCAAGTTCCAGATGAAAGAAGACACAAAGATGTAAAACTTTGATGTTCATAAGAATTTCGAATTCTGAAATTTACAATACCCAAAATTGATGAAAATTCCAAAGTGTGTTATGTGTAATTATTAAAGTCATTATTAAAAATAAAAAAAAAATGGAAAATGACAATTTATAATTGTCAAACATGCTTGCATGTTTGGTGGAGGATTTGATGCCATGTTTGGTGGAGAAATTGGTGAAAGCCTTTATATTTGATGTAAAACTCATACTTTCTTCTGGGGAATTTCCTTAGAATACTAAGAAGATAATATCATGTTTGTTTAATTTTAGTTTTCTTGTATTCAAATTTTATTTTAGTAATAAAACTTTGTTTGTTTTACTTAAAGCATGAGTAGGTAACTTATTTATGATGGGGTGAAATGTGAAACTTTTATTTTTAATTTAGATTAATCTCCCTTATTTTATAATATATATAAATTATCTTAAGACCTAACTTAATTGGATACCGCCTTTATGATCGGTTGGAATTAATTAAAATATGACTTAATCAGAATACCGTTTATATGGTCGGTTGGTAATATAATACAAATTTATATATTATAATAAGAGAGTTTTCTAGATTTTAAATAATAAAAGTGGATCCACAAACCCCCAACATTGTATTTCATTGTTGTAATTTTTTACTTTTTAATTTTCAACTTATTGCATGATGTTTTATTCATTTATGTTTTTAGTAGTCCTAGATATGTGTTGTAACTAAATACAATATCTAGGGTTGTGATGAATTCCAATATCAATGGTTTTGTAAGTTGATTTGTCTTGTGTCTTATTTAATGTTTTGGTTTATTTATTCAGTCTTAAACTTAATGCTTCTTGTTAATTGGCCATTAATAAGATTGATTTGGTAAACTTAAAATGAACTTGACGAAGGGATTTTAGGTTTCAGCCTTAGACTCAATAGCTCACGATCTCACATTCACCTTAGAGATTTCCTTCCAGGATAGACATATACCTGTCGGGCGTGGGTAGCCATAATTGGAACTTAATCTTAATGAATTCGGAGTTTCTTAATTAACATAGACATATAGTTAATTGGGTTACTTTCGATATTTGCATCTGACCATCGACGAAGGCTTTTGAATATTTTCGTGTTTCGGGTTAATAAACCGACATATTACACAAACATAACATAATCACTTAATCTTTAGAAGAATATTGGAAGGATTCACAACCCTAGATAGTTTCATAATATTGATTACTTTTTAGAATCTATTTTTGCATTATTTTAATTACTTGTCTTTAGTTAAAATCACCAACCAAACAACAATAAATTTTTAGATACTTGTAGAAATTTAACTTCAATAAATTAATAGCATAGGTATTAATTTCTCGTGGGATCGATAAATTTTATACTACTTGAGCGATACATGCGCTTGTATTACGTGTGTAATTTCACCGATCAAGGGTTGACTTCGGTATTGGTCGGAAATGCCCCTTTCTATTGATTAGTCATGGATGAAGCAATTTGTCCAATCTGCACTTCTAAAGACTTCATTGTTTCCCCTATATTACCCATGTGCATTTCAATATTGTTTAGCCTTGACTCATTCTTCTCAAACATCTCTGAAGTTTTAGCAACAAACGTGCTAATGAGGTATTCTAAGAAAGGTTTCTACTCAGCTATTGGATAGTTGAAGCCAGATGAAGGTTGCAAGGCATTCTCTGTATTAACATATGACAGGTTCAGATTAGAGTAGTTAGACATAGCATTGCCTCTATAGTTGTTGAGGTTCCGATTGTTCACATACTGGACTTGCTCATATCCACCGTCAGGTAAGATCATTCTATTTGCAGCAGCATTTTCAATAGATGGTTGGCCCTGTTGATTGGTCAATACTGCTAGATGAGTCGTGAGGGATGACACTTGACCTGTAAGTGCAACAATAGGATCTATCTCATATATACATGCCACCTTAGGCACACTAGTGCATTCACTTGGCCATTGGAAATTGTTAATTGATATCCCCTCCAGTAGAGCATAGGCATCTTCAGAAGATTTCTTGAATAAGGTTCCTCCAGTAGCTGCACCGATCATGGTTCTATTAGGACCATTCAACCCATTGTAGAATAACTGAATCTGAACCTAGTCTTCGAAATTATATTGTGGGCATCTCATGAGTAGATCTTTAAAGCGCTCACATGCCTCATACAGGTTCTCGGTCTCTAACTGGTTGAATATGCTAATTTCTGTTCTCAGTTAGGCTGATTTAGCTGGTGGAAAAAACCTCGCAAGAAATGTTGCAATCATATCCTATCATGTCATGATACTTCCAGTTGGTATAGATTGCAGCCAACCTCTCGTTTTGTCCCTTAAAGAGAATGGGAATAAGTGTAGCCTGATGGTATCTTTAGTGACGCCATTCATCTTTATGGTGTCCGCCATTTCCAAGAACATTCTTAAATGCACATTGGGATCCTCTACAACTGAACCCCCAAACTGATTCTTTTGCACCATGTTAATCAATAAAGGTTTAAGCTCAAAGTTATTAGCATTGATTGGTGGGTGCGCTATCCCAAAATAGTTATCGTTTATGACCGGCTTAAAGTGATCTCGAATTGCCACCTAGTGTGGATTATTCTCTCTGTTTCCAGCTGCCATTGCTTCTTTTTCAAGTGTCATTTCTTTCCTTAGTCTCCTCGATGTTCTTTCTATTTCAGGATCAAACAGGAGAGAGTCAAGACTTGTGGATCTTCGATTCACTGAAGCACAGAAAGACAGAAAAAATACCAAAATAAAAATAATAATAATAAGAAAAATAAAAATAAAAATAAAAATAAAATAAAAATCTAAATTAAAGCTAGGGTTATTTGGTAATAGTATTAATGTGAATTAAATTAACAATCCCCGTCAACGGCGCCAAGAACTTGTTGCGATATTTTATATCGTACCGCAAGTATACGGTGTCAAGTTTTAGTAAAGATGAGTGAAGGAGTGTCGAACCTACAGAGATTGTATTCAACTCACACTAAGTACAATAATTAATAAACATAACTTTATTTAGAAGTAATTTAAATTTAGATTAAAAACTAAATAAATAAGATACTAAAATATGTAACTAGGAGAAACCAATATGAGAGAGATTCTAGAGTCTGATTTCACCTAGCTATCCCCTATGTATTTGTCATGCATTCAATTCTTATTCAGTTGTATTGTTTATAAGTCAAGAATCCTAAAGTATTTCACTCCCTCTCCCTAGCAATAGTGAAAAGATTATTAATCACTGACTTCGATATCCCAATAAAAATCTAGTAATTAACAATTCATTACGTTCAGTGATTCTTTATTAACGACTTCAAATGGATTGTAGATTTTCCCGAACTCTACAAATCTCATAGGTTATATTCTCTAGATCCTATTCAAAATCTCTCTCTCCCGAGCAATAGATTCTAAACATTCATCACTCAATTTGTGGCCAACAAACAAGAAGTATTAAACACAAGAGAATATAAATAAACTGAATTAAAACTTCATAAAACTCAATTTGGTAAATAATACATAGGTTCAAGCATTGGCTACATCATCCTCTAGAATTATAGAGTTACTTCATGACCAAATAATAAAACAATGAAAGTAATGTCATGAACATAATGGAAATCATTAGAGTTTAAAGATAGAAACTAGAAGATTAAACCCGAGTTGAATCCCTTCGTCTTCGGACTTCACCGCCTTCGTCTCCTCTTGTCGCTCTTCAATCTTTCTCTTTGGATCTCTCTAAACTATGTGTTTAGAACTCTTGAATCGTGTATTAGCCGGACGAGCTTATGTATTTATAGGAAAGTCTTGGAGTCTTTGTGCATGTAAAACCCTGATTTCTGATGTTTCTGGGTGTCTGCCGCAGCGTCACGATGCCGAAAAGTGGCGTTGCGACACTGTTCTCTCGGGAAAAATACATGTGTGGAGCTGAAGGGGCATCGCGACGCCAAGCATAAATTCTGACATGCTATTTTTTGCGTTTTCCGCTCCTCTCGTGTGCTTCTGATGCTTCCGTAGGGTCCCAAAACACGTACAATTGCTCCAAGATCTATGTCCTAATGCTTCCTATAAATAAAACATAAAACAAACTACAAATACATTAAATGATACAGAATCTAACAAGATAATAAGCTAAGAATGCAGGAATAAGTGGGTATAAACCGCACTTATCAATGAACGTTACCAATTTTGATTTCCTTATAATGAGAAAGTTATAAATAATATGAGATCTCTCCAGAAAGTGAGGAATTTCTTCTACCAGATTAAAAAATAAGAGAGAAAATTTTTACCTACTACTTTTTATTATTCAATTTTGTTGTTTGTGAAATTTCTTGAACAAACACAATCAGACGAATAATGCATTGGACGTATGTGTAAGATCTTAAAAACATGGTAGCTTCTTTTTGTCAATTGATTGTTGCATTTGTGTATTTTGGTTGTCCCAAGTGAAATAGATTGGTGACCATTTGCTAACATTTTAAATTCAATTGTTTTGCATCTAAATGATTTTGATGTTTTGAATAGAGAAAAGAAAAGATGATCTCAACTTAATAAACCAAAGATTTCATTAAAAGATAGAAAAATAAATATTTTAATATAATATTATTTATTTTTTAATGTATTAAAATATATATATATATTTTTTAATTTTTATTTTTAATGAGTTCTTCAACTTATTAATTTGATGATGTCGTTTTAAAATCAGAATATATACACACTGATTTTTAATTTTATTTTTTTAAAATACAAACTGTTTTTATTATTTTATTTATTAAAATAGTAAGAGTATTTATCTACCCAATTTATTTATTTATTGTTTCACAAAAATAAATAAATTGACTAATTTATGAGACCTTGACAAAGAGGCTGTAATTTAAATTTGTGGGACATGAATATAGAAAATGGGACATAAAATTGGCATTTATCAAGAAATATGACTTTTGAATAATGAACATTGACTGGGAATGGCCTAACAAAACAAAATAAAAATAAAAATAATAGATTTATCTTCTTCTGTAGATGCCTATATTGATTTTTATCTATTTCCTTTTTCAAATAAATTATTTATCTTTTTATATATATTTTTGTTGACTAAAATAATGTTACAAATTAAATGAAAAAGGAAACTCGTCCATGGAAAAGAAACAGGATCACTAATCATTTTGTAAAAAAAATGTGAAATAATTTTAAAGAAATAGAATCATTAATTAGTTTAGTAGTGAATATCTTCGCGCCTCATGAATAATACCGATTATTCAAGTCTCTTTCTATATATTCTCTCTTTTTTTAGATGGATTTCAACTATGATACAAGTCCGAACAAGTATCCGCAAATAGATGCATCTATCTATGTAGTTGTAAATCTCTATCATAATCTAAAAAAAAACACAAGTAATAATCTAATGGAAATAAACAAAAGTTCTTAAAATGTAGGCAAAATTTAACATATTCTTAAAGGATAAGGATTTTCTCCTTTTTTTCCTCTTTGTCTCTCTTCGTCTTTGTCATTTAATGATATGTGACATACATAAAAATATAGATGGATAATATAGCATTGTATCACTGTATAGGAAAAAAATAAGTAGAAGAACATATTAGTTTTTAAAATGTAGATAAAATAAGTTTTTTTAAAAGAAAATAAAACATATATATGGGTTTGTATTTTTATTTCCTCTAGGTTATAGCTCTTCTGCTATAGATAAATACTATATCAATTTATAGTTAAAAAAATATGTTTATGCATTTTACAATTTTAAAATACATTATACATTCTATTGATATTTATTATCAAAAATATATTGGAACTTTCTTAACCAACAATTATTATCATACCTTCTAGATATCCTAGAAAAAGCCGAATTTATTTTTAAATATTTGAAGGAAAAATATATATTTTTTAGAAGATTCAAACCATCTCCAAAAATAAGACGAAATATTGACGGAAATCACCGTATGATTGAATTCATTGGCAATCTTACGTAATTGAGCGAACCTCAAAAACCCTGAATCACGATTTTGTGAAATAAAATTCTTCCAAGATCAAGTTAGATCCTCAAGAAACCTATTCTTGAAACCCTTATGTCATTTCTTGTCAGACCTTGAACCCGTTGTTGGAAATAAAACATCTCCAAGATTAATTCGAACCTCTAGAGAACCCATTCTTGATATATCTTGAGTATTTTGTGATTTTTTTAAAAACTTTGAAACTCTGTATTTTATACTTGGATAATACTCAATTCTTGTACTAAGGATCACATCATTCCTCTCTTCTCGAAATGATTTTTCATCGAATTTAAACCTGGACTCAAGAAATATTGGGACATAATGAAATCATTTAGGACAAAATGTGGGTCAATAAGGGCAAAAATGGGACTTGACATATTAATTTTGGAGATTGGAAACTTGAAAGAGCGTTTTAAGGAAGTGCAGTTTTGGAAATTCCAATTTTACGCATATGTCGTATTTTGGGCATAACTCTTTACTCCGATATCAGATTGAGCTGATTCAAGTTCCAGATTAAATAAGACTCAAAGATCTACAACTTTGAAAGACAAAATAATTTCGAATTCTGAAGATTTCATGCCCGAAATTGATGAACCATCCAGAAGTGTGTTGTGTGTAATTATTAAAGTCATTTTCAAAGCAAAAAATAAATTAATATAATAAATAATAAAAATTATCCAATCACCACCAAACATGATAAGCAATTAGTGGATCAATTAATAATGGATTTGGTGGATGATTTGATGGAGGTAAAATTTTGCCTATAAATACCAAGTCATTTCATTTGTAAATTTATACTTTCTTATAAGGAATTCCTTAAGAATACTAAGAAGATTGTATATGTTTGTTTATTTACAGCTTTCAGTAATTAATTCCGCTTTCGCACTTTCTTTCTTTACTTTTCAGTTTTTACTTTCTGCAATTTACTTTTACGCACAATACTTTTCTTTCTTTAATTTTCAGTTTTTACTTTTCAGTAATGAGGAGGTAACTCCCCTTTGCTGGGATAAAAGGTAAAACCTTTATTACTAATATTTAGATAATCTCCCTTAATTATAATATATAAACTAGTTAAAACCTGACTTAACGAGGATACCGCCATATTGGTCGGTTGGTAATTATTTAAATTGGTTTTAACCTGACTAAACTGGATACCGTTTGATTGGTCGGTTGGTAATTAATTATTAATTTGACTTAATCTGGATACTGCCTATATGGCTGGTTGGTAATTATCATGCAAAGTTAATATATTATATTAATGAAGATATCTAAAATAGAAGTAATAAAAGTGGATCATTTTACCTCAGCATTTTCTTTTATTGTACTTTTACTTTATTTACTTTTCAACAATTTACTTTCAGCATTTAATTTCCAGCATTTAATTTTCAGCATTTAATTTTAGTCTTTTATTTTATTTAATTTTTTACTACACGTAAATATGTGTCATAACTAAGTTAGTTATCTGGGGTTGTGATGAATTCTAATATCACCGGTTTATAAGGGTTATTTTATAGTTTGGGTAATTAAAGGTTTACTTATTGAGTCTTAAGCTTAATACGTCTTGTTAATTGGCCACTAATAAGATTGATCTGGTAAATCTAAAATAAACTTGACAAAGGAATTTTAGGTTTCAGCCTTAGACTTAATAGCCCACGATCTTCCTTGAGGATAGATAACCCTTTAATAGATTTCCTTACAGGATAGAAAATAACCTGTCGGGCGGGGGGGGGTAGCCATAATTGGAACTTAAACTTAATGAATCCAGGTAATTTGGTTGCCATAGACATATGATTCAATTGGGTTATACTGGGATTTGCGTCTGACCATCGACAGAGGCTTTCGCATATATTTAGTGTTCCAGGTTAGTAAACCGATATATTACACAAAAATAAAATAACCACTTCATCTTTAAAATGATATTGGAAGATTCACAACCCTAGATAGTTTCCTAATATTGAATTTTCTTAAACCTACTTTCGCGCAATTTTATTTACTTGTTTTTAAATTCAAAATCATCACCATTTCAAATCAATCAATCAACCTGTTAGATGCTAATAATCATTTGACCTCATAAAATTAATAGATTAGGTATTAAGTCCTCGTGGGATCGATAATTTTTATACTACTTGAACGATATGTGTGTTTGCGTTATACGCGTGTGATTGCACCGGTCAAGTTTTTGGCGCCGTTGTCGGGGACTTATTTATATTTCACTATTAGTTTTGGGGTTAGATACGTTACTTGTATCTAATTCTTTTTACTTATTGTTTTTGTTTCTTGTGTTTCAGGTTC